>PVHP010025683.1:0-25309 GCA_004024765.1 Zapus hudsonius | reverse complement strand
TTTATTGTCCATAATGAGTTACATTATTTAGTGGGCAAACCATGCGTTGTTATCCCGACTTCCCCAATTCCCCCCCTCCCCCTCCCTGATCAGTTGTATATCCTCCTCCGTGGGCTGTCTGTATTAGTCCTTGTGGCAAGGGATCCTGGATATCTTAGTACTCATCCCGGTCTTCCTGGCCCAAGTGTGTTGTTACTGAGGGGTGCCATGCCTCCGGACAGTCTCCCCCATCACGGCTCTCACAATCTTTCCGCCCCCTCTTCCGTTCAGTTCCCTGAGTCGTGGTGGGTGAGTTGCTGGCCCTCTTTTTACTTTTTATTTTGAGACAGGGTCTCATTCAATTGCTCAACTGGCCTTAAGCTCACTTTGCAGCTCATGCAGGCCATGAACTTGTGATCCTCCTGTCGCAGCCTCTGGAGGAAGCCGGGATCCTCGGCCTGCCCCACCCAGACTGGCTCCCATCTGCACCTTCCAAGGCCCTTAGTGGCTGTCTTGTCAGCTTCTGTGGGAGCCTGCTGGCTCTTCCCCTTCAAGACTCTCAACAAGACCCTGATGATAGCTACCAGGCATGGGCCCTTTAGGGAGTGTGGCAACGATAGCAACTCTTCACCTGAGGACCTGGATGGAGGAAACCAGAAGGAAAGCTTGGATTCAGGGAAGAAGAGTCTTGGAAAGGTTGAAGGTGTAAAGGGACATCATGAGAGGGTCATTTAGACACGGGTGGTGCGAAGAGTGGAGTGAGGGATGAGGAAGAAGGTGAGGATCTGGTGCCAAGAATGAAGGAAAAGGGATCTGGTGGCTCTGGCACTTGCTCCCTCGCTATGGCTTGTGGCTGTCACTCAAGAGTTGACTCCATCCATCACAGGAAGGAGCAGGAGAAGAAGCTTACAAAGGAACCTGGAACTCCAGAGAGATTGATGACCACACACGCATGCAGATTCGTTTCCACCTTAGAGCCAGGGGCCAAGCTAGGCCAGGTCTCTTCCTCTGAAAGGCTCAGGGTCTATTTGGGACATAGAGGAGTGGGCTGCTTCAATCTGCAACCTCCACACCTTCCCATCCCATTTTTATCACATCCCTATCTCTATCTCTAAGAATGAGGCCAGAGAGGTCAGTGTCTTGCCTAAGGTCACACAGCTGATGCATGACAACTGGAACCTAGCACTGCCACTGATGGTGAGCTCTGAGCTTCTGGGCCATGTTCCGATACCCCGTGCTCAGACTAACCTCCTCTCTGTGGTCTGTTTGATGTTCAAGACACAGCTTTCCCTACTCTCGTCAATGGTGGTGAGTTAAACAGAAATTTCACTCGCAGTCACTTTCCAACTGAACCCATCCCTCCCTCTCCCTGCAGCCCGGGGAGTTAGTTCCTTGTTAGGAATTCCCAGGGTTCTTGGCTTCTGAGGCTACAGTGAATTTTTGGTTAAGTGGATTGGGAAGTGGAGTTGGTAACTTCATTAAGAAGCGCTCCAGGAAAGGGAAATGAGTTTTCTTTCCTTCTCTGAAGAAGAGCTGCCCAGAGAGAGCAAAAGGCAGATGTAAGTATGGGTATGAGCACCCCAGGGGAGGCTCTTTAGTAATGGGTATTTATGGGGACTTGATGACTTTCAAATCATCCTTAAAGGTTTCAGGAGACCATCCCTCCCTTCTCTCCAACATTTGTAACCAATTAAAAGTTAAAGAATTTTCCTTAGTGAACAAAGTTGTAAGGTGGCTTTATGAGGGGACTGACTGGCCATCGCTAGGAATGAGAGCAGAGTGCTAAAACTCCAGGATAGAGGTTATTTTGGCGAAAGTAAACACAGCCTAATTACCGTCCATGAGTTGATTTGAGGAGTTCCTGTGAATACATCATCTGCCCCTAGAGAACACAATTCACAATTTTTAGAAAACACATATTTTCTCAGTGGGCCATGTGGCCTCCATCAGCGGGCTCAAAGTTTAGAGTCGTAAACGTCTGAAGTCTTCTGTTTGCTCCTATAATGATGTTTGGAGTCCAAGGTCTTCTATCGGTAAAAGCAGACCAGGCATTGGGACAAAGCCTATTCTCTCCCATGTCTCTTTCCCATGTCATTGTAACTTCCCCATTTTCCTATTGTGTCCTGTGTGGAACTCAACCTGTCAAACTACAGCCAGCTTTTCGTGGCAGCTGAGACTTTCACTGGCTATCTGACCTCCAGCTGTACCCTATACCTTCTGGGGTTTCTTGGTTGTCCTGAGGACACCCCAAATCTTTGAGGACAGAGTAGTGTATGACGCGAGGCTGGGTGCAGACTTAGGAGATGGTGGGGGGAGGAAGTCGTTCAGGTGGAATGATCAGTAGGACCCCTAATGGTGTCAGTGACAGCTGCGGGGACATCACTGTGGAGATGGCAGCTGGAGGGCAGTGTCCATCGCTTGCAGAGGGCGGAGCTTCGTGCAATGGACTGGGAAATTGCTGAGAAGGGAAGACAGCTTGGCTAAGTGTCAGGAGTGTAGGGTTGAAACCAGACACCAGGAATGTGCAGCAGGTCAGGCCCATTGCCTGGGAAATATTTGACCCAATCTGATGTCAATTTTTATTGTTTATTTCTAAAAGAAATATTTGTTTTTCCTTTGTAATTTGTCAAGTTTTTAGGAACGTCAGAAAGAATGATTTTCTTCTGGTTTTAGAACCACAAGGCCCAACTTGTGTCGAAAAGCTTTTGGTTGATGGCCAGGAGCATTTTCTCAAGTCTGTCCAGGGGCCGCTATGTCTCTGTAGTCTTTGCAAGTACATGAAGACCCACCCTCACCCTGGCTCCTCTTTGATACCATCCCTGATCTTCTGCCTCTTCCTTCACCCAGAACTCCTGACTGATGCTAAAAAGGATGTCCAACCCACGCTAACCTACCCCAACCCTGTCCTTGTCCCTTGTCCTGTGTAACACCCCAAATCTCTTCTTTGCCAGTTTCATTTCTTTTCTTCCAGTAATTTTTGTTCTATTCCTGTCCACATTCCCTGCTCTGCTGTTCTTGTATTTTTTAAAGAAAAATTTCTTAAAAATGAAATATGCATAAATTCACAAAGTGAAGGCTCGTGACTGGTAAAATTGACACTGGGTAACACCCACCCACATTAAGAAGTAGGATTGAAAATCACACAGGACCAAATGTTTCCAAGACATGGGATTATTTACAGGAGTATGGGCTTCTATACCACTGAAGAAAATGTCTCTCCCTCCCCCAGCCTGTAGACATGAGCTTCTTCCCTAGCTCTCATTACCAGCCTGGATGTCCCCAGGGAGGGAGAGGGCTTCTTCTTCTTCTTCTTCCTCTTCCTCCATGACACGTGTTGACAGCCGGAGTCTTGTGCTGATAATCACAAATGCTGTGACATCCAGAGTGCAATGGTGGTGTCCACTCCTTCCTCTGGCTTTGGCATTCTTTCTGTAACCACTTTTGAAATATTCCATGAGCTTTGGGGTCAGGGGAAGATATAGATGTTCCATTTATGACTGAGCACTCAATAGTCACTTATTCTCAGCACTTTGACCACTTATAAGTCTCCGAAGGTATCACTACCCACTGCAAAATGAAGCTTCTCTGGGTAAAACCTATGGCAGCATTGACCTATAGATATAAGCATAATTATTTAGAGGGCAATTGCTTGTTTTTCTACAGCATGTTTATTGAGTGAAACCACAGTTACTCTGCAGCCACAGGCTTTTGAGCAGGTTTATTGTACCAAACATGGATTATTCCCTGTGGAGCAGGTCTCAATTCCAATTGATATTTTTACATGTTTATTGGCCATTTCATATTGTATTTTGTGTACAATGTTTATTCACTAGCATATTAACTGATTGAGTTGTTTGCTTGCTTGTTGATTTTGTAGTGTTTGGTGTTTTTCTACTTCAAACTTACTTAACTAATTGTTCTAGTATGGTTTGTTTTCTTTCCTGTAGCCTCATGGATGTGTTTATCTGTCTCCTAAATCCAGAAAATTCCTTCCAGTATCTTCTGTAGAGCTGGCTTAGTGTCATGAATTCCTTTAGCCTATTGTTATCATGTAAAGTTTTTTTTTCCTTTAGTTGTACAAATAGTTTTACTGGGTATAGTAGTCTGTGTTAGCAATTGTTGCTCAGAGTTTGAAATACTTTATTCCAAGACTTCTGGCTTTTAAAGTTTCTACCTGCCTTATATGTTATTTGGTATTTCTTGCAGCTTTCATACACTTTCTTTGCCTGTTTAGTGTTTGATCTATAGTATTATGTGAGGATGTTCTTTCTTGGTCCTGCTTTGTATTCTAAATGATTCCTGTACCTTGATGAGCTTCTTTCCCCTTGATTTGGAAATATTGATTTTATTGAAATCAATAAATAAAAATATTGAAATAAATGTTGAAAATATTTTCTATGCCTTTGGTTTGAAATTCTTATCCTTCCTTTATGCTCATGATTCATAGATTTGGTCCTTTCATGGTGTCTCATAAATCTTTCATGTTCCATTAGTCTCTTTAAAAAATTGTTTTATCCTTGTCATTAACAATGTTTCAATTTGTCTGCCTTAGCTTCCTTCAATACATTCTATTGATGAGGTTCTCCAGTGAGTTTTTAAATTTGTTCTTAACAATATTTTTATTTATTTGCAAGCAGAGAAAGATAGAAAGAAGAGAGATGGATAGAGAGAATGGGTGCACCAGGGCCTTCAGCTGCTGCAAATGAACTCCAGGTGCATGCACCACTTTGTGCATCTGGCTTTATGTGGTTACTGGGGGACCAAACCTAGATCCTTAGGCTTTGCAGACAAGCACCTTAACCACTGGGAAATCTCTCCAGCCCTATTGTGTTTTTTATTTTCAGTATTTCAGTTTGTTTTCCTTCAGTGTTTATCTTTTTATTGAGTTCCATTTCATATCCTGTATTTTATTTATTTCATTCCACTGTTTTTGTTCTCTTGTAATTCATTCATGAGTTTATTTGTGTCTTCTTTGACTCCTTTGAAGATATTTGTAATCATTCTTGTTAATTATTTGAGATTTCATCTAATTCACACTCACTACAGACCATTACTGTGCAATCAGTAAGTTTTAGAGAAGTCCTGTTGCCTTGATTTTCATGCTTCTTTGGGTTTTGTATTGGGACTCGTGCATCTGGGTTTAGGTTACTGGTAGGCTTATAAAAATTTTAAGTTACCTTTATTCTTTCATTGGAAATGCTTTCATTGTTTAAGAGGGACTACATTATAATAGGGTTGAGGTTTCATTTTACTCTGACAGACTGGTGTTCAGGGCACTAGATTCAATCCCTAATGAGAGAGAGAGAGAGAGAGAGAGAGAGAGAGAGAGAGAGAGAGAGAGAGAGAGAGAGAGAGGAGAGAGAATATTGTCTGCCAAAGCAACCAGTACTGAAGAACAGACTCATTATGAAAATGCAGTAATACTTAAATTAAAAAAATCATCCCTTAAGCATCATTCAGTTTAGGAAGTAAAGGCACACTGATGGGACTGTGTGCACTAATGCATTAGTTACGGTGGGCCTAAGTGGGAAAAAATGCGGAGTAGGAGTGGTTATTAAGACTGGGTTGGTAGGGAAAGAAAAAGAGTAAAATGGAAGCAGAAGGGGAATCATAGGGGCCAAGGAGAGCTGAAGATAAGGTGTTTTTGGCTAAAGGTCGGCTGAAAAGAGAGAAGTAAAAAAATACCATCAGATAACAGAGCAGTTCCAGCTCTCCAGAGCCTGAGACACAGAGATCCTGCCAACCAGACTATGTTCTTTGGGAAAGGAAAATGACAAAAGGACCAAACAGAGACAGAGAACAGGAACACAGCAGGACCAAAGTAGTCTGCTAAATCGACATTGTATGAAATAAAGGAGGCGTCAATATGAAGGGAGGGGGCTGGATGGAGGTATAGATTATTAATGTGGTCTGGCCTCTTGCTGAGAGAAAACATGTGTCTGAAATTGGAGTAAAACACCCCAGTTTGGCACAACCGTTCTGGGTCTGAGGGCATGTGAACATTCATTTCATTTCTGTGTCTCTGCTAAAGCAAACAGACTTTTGGATTTTTTTCTTTAATATTTAGTCAGTATATAGTGATGAGGTTTATTATGACATCTCTATGTCAATCTGCTTTTTCTTATCCTTTCCCCATTGTCCTCCCTCGTTCCTTAAGTCTCTCTTCCTGGTCCCCTTCCTCCTTCCAGATAGCACTCACTTCTGCCTCCTTGCCTTGTGCAGTCCACTGACCTTTGCACCAGTTTACACCCCCACTATCAGTGCTTAGAGTCTAAGAGTATGAGAATATCAAAGCAGTTTCAATTTTCATTTCTCTGATAGCTAAGGATGTTGAACACTTTTTTCAAGTATTTATTGGCCACTTGTATTTCTTTTTCCTTCTCTTAAGATTTCTCTCTCTCTTTTTTTTTTTTGAGGCAGGGTCTCTTTTTAGTCCAGGCTGATCTGAAACTCATTCTGTATCCTAGGCTGGCCTCAAACTCATAACAATCCTCCTATCTAAGCCTCCCAAGGACTGGGATTAAGGACATGTACTACTTGTATTTTTTCTTTTGAAAACTGTCCATTCAGTTCATTCGCTTATTTATTCATTGGAGGAATGTTTTTGGTATTTAGTTTTTGCAGTTCTTCCTACATTTGGATACTAATGCTCTGTCTGATGTATAGTCGACAAAGACTCTTACTCATTCTTCAGGCTATCTCTTCTTTCTGGTGATTGTTTCCTTTGATTTCCAGAGGCTTTTCAATTTTATGTAATCCCTTTCTCAACTTTTGGGGTTATTCCCTGAGCTACTGGAGTAGTTTTCAAAAAGTCCTTGCCTATCTCTTAAGGTGTTTTACCCATGTTTTTCTCTAGTAATTTCAGTTTCAGGTCTTATGTGCAGGGTAAGAAATATGGATCTTGTTTCATTCTTCTAAAAGTGAATACCCAGTTTTTCCAGCAACATTTGTTTAAGAGGCTATTTTAAAAAATCAGTGTCAAAAATTAGGTTGTTGTAGCTATTGGATTTATTTCTGGATCCTCTATTCCATGGACTACAATACTTTAGAGGTAGGGTCTCACTCTAGCTTAGCCTGGCCTCAAACTCATAGCAATCCTCCTACCTCTGCCTCCAGAGTGTTGGGATTAAAGACATGCACTACCATGCCTGGCCATTTTGGTACTCTGATTATGGAGCATTGCCTTCTCTGTGTGTTTCTTTCTTGTACTATCTCCACAAGTTTCATTCACTATTGGTCTCACTCCCACCCACCTCTGAATCCTGAAGTTAGATTTAGACAGTATTGCCTGGGCCACCCGTCGTCTTCAAGGTGCCTCCTCAGAGCCCGAGAGTGCTCTGAAATCCATCTTTCTATATTGTTTTCTTTGTCTGACAAGAGAATACATTTATCTTGGGTTCTCAGGTTCATGGCTGTCAGGCGCCCAGCTTTACCCATATGGAGACTCTGACCATCCAAATCTGTTTCCAGGGCTGTCCAGTTTATGATGGAATCAGTGTCCCCTAAAACAAGATCAAGTGCTCTCACCTCTGGCTCTTGGATTGAAACGATACTTCCTCATCTGCCTCTCACATCAGACAAAGCAGTGGAGGGGTGCTTGATTGACCCCCAGCTCCCTGTCCCTCTAGGTTGGGTAGTACTGGTAGAGGACCCAGGCAGATCTGTCTCTGAATCTGAAGTGCTTGTCTAGACATCTGGCTTGGCCCAAGATCCTTGTCCTGTTACGACTGGTTTGGGGGAAGCATGGTATGTGGAGATGGGAGTTCTGGAGTTGGACTTCTTGAGTTTCAATCTCATTCTGTTTCTTTTTGTTAATGCATATATGCATTTGAGTGTATGTGTGCATGCGTGAACACACACACACACACACACACACATGTAGAGGCCAGAGAACAACCTTGGACATTGTTACTTAGGAACATTAGCCACCTTTTTGTTGAAACAAGGTTTCTCATTGGCTTGTACCTTGCCAATTAGGTTAGGTTAGACTGGCTGACCAGTGATTTCCCAGAGACTGGGATTACCAGCGTGCAACACCATGCCTGGCTTTTTTCACTGGGGTCTGACCCCAGGTCCTCATGCTTGTGACACAAGTACATTACCAATCGAATCATCTCCCCCTGCAATAGAGTTTCTTTCTTCAAGTATAGGTGCATTCAACCAGAGGTTCTCAAGCTTGGGTGGGCAACGGGATTCTCAGGACTCAGGCTCGTGGAATATCACTGTCTGGGTCCTGCTTTTTGAGTTTGGTTTAGTGGCTCGGGTGGGACCAGAAGTTGAAATGGCATTTCCATGCTGCTGCTGCTGCTTCCAGGACCATCCATCAACAAACGCCACTCTGGATGCTACACACTCCCTGAGAGCCCTCTTGCTAGTTGCTCAGTGGGAAGTACCCAGTACATTTAAATATTTTTAAAAATCAATGAACAGGTTATGATTTTGGTGGCATTCTCAAGGCTCAGGAATTGGGTGAGTACCATGGCTGTTCACTGAGACATTGGCAAGGGTCAGGCTGAGAGCCCACCACACTGAGCAGTTGGTATTTTGTTTCTTTGGCCATTTTTTACAAAGCCTTGATTTACTGATGTTTCTGGCCCTAAACGTCTCAGTTCCTCCACTAAGACCCAGAGGTTTGGGTGGCAGTGTGACTGTCAGAGCCTATCTTTTGTTGCTATAAGAAATACCCGAGACTGGCTAATTTCTTTTATGTTTTTATTATATTTTAATATATATCATATATTAATTATATATAATAAATATATAATATACTTTATATATTTTTAGGCAGTCTCCTACGGTCCAGCTCTCATGTAGTCCAGGATGCCATCAAACTTGTTATGTCATGGTGGATGACCTTGATTCTCCTTCCTGTGCCACCTGAGGTAGTGCTGCAATTACAGGTGTGAGCCATCATGACCAGTTTATTCAGTGCTGAGATCCTACTTAGGGCAAACAAGCACTCTACCAACTCTACCCTCAGCCTGAGACCCAGTATTTATAAAAACGGATGCTTATTTAGCTCACTGTTCCAACTGCTGGACGTGGAAATGCTTAGGCATTTGCTCAGCATCTGGTGAGGGCCTCAGGCTACCATGGCAGAGGGTTCACTATTCTTGAAACTAACTATTCTTGAAACCTCTCTCTCTCTCTCTCTCTCTCTCTCTCTTCAGACACAGTCTCATGTTGCTAGAAGAACTCCCTATATAGTCCAGGCTGCCCTCAAACTCATGATTCTCCTGCCTCAACCTCTGGAACGCTGGGATTACAGGTACGTTCCATCAGGCCTGGCTAAGGGACTTAAGTTGCAACCTGAGCTTTAGTGTGGACATTCAAACCACAGCAGTGGCCGCCTTGTGGACTTTTGCCTACTTCAGCCATTCCTCACTCACAGGTTTTCTTCTCCATTCCGACTGTGACAAACAAAATCATCCAACCGTTTGGTTCAGCCCTGCATCTTGGAGGGCAGTGTGGGCAGCACTTGAGGCCCAGAGACACAGTGACCTAAATGATTAACCGCGAAACGACTTTCTGGGATCCATTTTAATAGCCCCTGGATAAATCAAGCCCTTTATTTCCACTTTCCAGAGTTAGCGGAAGTGGGGCGGGGACCTTGGCACTGGGCTTTGGAGAGAAGGAATTAGTTAAGGCCCAGGGAAATGGAAGCAAATGGCCCCATCCCATCAGCTAGCGCACACATCTGGCTCCGAATAGAGGATTCTTTCTTTCCTAGGAAAAGTGACTCTTTCACAGCCCCTGCCTGGGAGGCGAAGGAAATGAAAGTCCCAAAGTATTTGCCCTTCTCAAGGTCAAGGACACCCTGGCTTTGGCCATGGGCAGCACTGTCCCCAGGAACTGGGCACTCCCTGCAGGCAGAGCCCGGGTCTGGTCCCTTCATCTCCTGGCAGGTGCCCACCTGTACTCAGCAGTGCAGCCCCTGGAGGCTTGGGGGGGGGGGCTTTGTAGAGAAAGAAGCAGCTGAGCTCAGACCCCGGCTGGCTCCACATTCCTGCAGGATGAGGGAGGGATTCCAGTGTTTACTTTGAATAATGTTTTCCTGTGTCTGAATCGACTGGGTGTTAAATTCTTCCAGATTTCTGGCTCCAAGTCTCAGCTCTAGAGGGACAGAAACAGGTTTATGGCATTTGGCAAAGGAGGGGACCTGGGTCGGTCTGGGCACCTTCTGCGCAGACTTTCCACTCCCAGGATGGAGAGAGCGCCCTGCCTGGGAGGGGTCGGCTGGTGCCATTCACAGTTTCCACCCTAGAGGGCAAAAGTTAGCTTTTCTCCGTTGAAAGGCAGCAGGGAAAGAGAACCAGCTGAAGTCTGAAGGTCAGAGCTGCCAGTATTTTCCTGTTTCGGGTAAATCCAGAGGTTGGACTCACAAGAAATTCATTCAGTGGATGCTAGTGCTTTGCAGTTTGTAGGAGGGTCAGGGGCTAGCGCTAGGAGACAGGGTACAGAAGACCCTAGCTCTTCTTCTATCCAGGAAGCACAGAGATATGGGGAGGGTTTCAAAAGACTGAGGCGTTTCTGCGCTGGCAGGTTGTTGACCTGTAACTAGGGCCATCTCTGAAAGGGGCAGTCTTCTCTTTGTGAATGTAGTGGGTGGGTACAGAGAAATTTAGAAACCCAATAATAATAAATAATAATAATTTAAACTAGAGGAGTAGTTGAGGTCCACTGTGAGTAACAGCTTCTTTTGTTCTGGAGTGGTGAGCAACTCAGGGAGAGTTCTCATGGGATCCTATACAGACTTGGGCTCCGTGGAGTCTGTGCTGAAGTCTGAGCCCCAGGTACCTGTCAGCCATGAAAGCCGAACTAAGTGGAGCCAGAGGCAGATGGCGACCCTGAAATCCACTCTGCTCTAGAATCTGATCTCTCAGATCCCCAAAACTTACTTCTGACTTCTGAGCCCCTTTCATGGTTATGGGGTGTGTGTGTGTGTGTGTGTGTGTGTGTGTTGTTTGTATGTGTGTCCGCTCCTTGACACTGGGCTTCAAGACATATTCAGCAGAGAGTGTTTATGTGGTGGTATTGAGAAAGTAGTCCTGTGATAGGATCTGGTGTTTCGATCTTGCTATTTTCACAAAACTATTTTGATACCATGGACATTTTTTTCCAAAAAAAAAATCACAAAATTTCAGCTTTTTATATTTCTCATGTGTGATGCAAGCATCTTACATCTCTGAAATTCTTCCTCATGTCTGCTCCATGCCCACTCCAAACCTGATCCTTTTGGCAACATCAAGGTGACACAGAAATTGAGTTCCATAGAGCCTTTCTTGGCTCCTGGGTGGGCACTACCTCAGGAGCTAGGATGTCAGACACTCATGGTCACACAAAGCTTCCACTGAATAAGTGGCCTCTGGGATCTTGTCTTATGAATTTTGACCAATGGACGCACAGAGCAGAGAGGATAAAGTTTAGAAAGACTTTATGATGGTGCCTATAGAGTCAGAGCTTTTTGGACTTAAGAGAAGGGACGAAGACATAGCTCCTATTTCCAGAAATGGAAAAGGCCACCTAGATACCCAAATTGGGGTCTTTTAATAGAGTTTTCTGGATGGAGGTGGAACTGGTTAGCTCACTCTGGATTCTAGATGTCTCGGTGCCGCCAGGTTTTCAGAAAGGAGAATCATCTCACCTCTTAATTTTATCTTCTAGGAAAGAAAAAGATAAGGAAAAATCGAGGACTCCTCTTACATTCCTGGCCTCTAGCAAGTGGGGACTACAAGGACTTCTTTAGAGGAAAGGAGATTAGGATGACCTAGAGTCTCCGCAAGGACAATTCTCACTTTGACTTTCAGAGGCCCCGTTACCCCAAGCCACCTGAAATGTATCTGCTGTGTCTATATGGCCTTGTAGGAAGGGCACTTACATTTCTGTAATATGTGCTGGACTGAAATTCCTTACTTGTCATATTAGTTCCTTTTTCATTGCTGTGACAAATTACCTGACAGCTATAGGAAAGGTTTATTTTGGTTCACAGTTTGAGGGTACAAGCCATCATGTCAGGAAGGCTGGCAGTGGAGAATGAGGTCCCATTCTATCCATAGTCAGGCAGCAGAGAGCTGGATGCTGGTACTCAGCTCACTTTATCTGTTTCTCCTTTTGTGTTCAGCCAGGGCACAGCCTATATTGTATCTAGTGCTACCATATTTAGTTAAATCTTCATGGAAACACCCTCTTGGACACGCCTACTTTACCTCCTAGGTGATTCTAAATCCGGTTATGTTGACAATAAAGATTGACCATCATGCTCATATAAGTTCACTAATTTTAATAGAAAATTCTATTGTCTCTTAGAAATAGATATGGAATAAAAAAGAAAGAATTTTCTCTCCCAATACTGCCAGAATAAGAAGCCCTTAGAAAGTCCTTCTCTGCCCTAGTCTCAGGGGTAGGATTTTTCCTTGCACCATCTAGTAAGGATATTAGTTATCTCTTGATGTATAACAAATATTCCCCAAATTTAGATGCGTTAAATAAGATTTTAATCTCAGTTTCTATCTGCCTTTACTCTCTACCTGCCTCTGGGTCTCAATGAGTCTGCAGTCCTGGTTTTGACTGGGGTTGAGCTCAGATCTGAATGCTCATGAGGAGAAGGGTCCACTTCCAAATTCGTTCATCTGGTTATTGGCAAGCTTAAGTTCCTTACATGCTGCTGAACTAAGCATCTCAATTCCTTTCTGGCTGTTGGGTGGCAACTTTCCTCACTATTTGTTAGAAGCAAAAGTCCCCTGACAGCTCATTTGAAAGGAGAGGGGTTCCATGAAGATGTGAATAGGAGATGACATCATTGGCACCATCTTGCAGTCTGCTTAGCCCAATCCTATGGACTCAGTGGCTATTTAATTATCCAGCCAGATTGCTCTGCTGCTGAGCAGTTCTGATAGGCCATGGGTTGTGAGAGAGAGAGGACAGGAGTTTATTCTTACTCCTCCCAGGAGATGGATTCCTTTGTTGCTATGACATTCCAAAGGAGTAAATATTTGAGTTTCTAATCTAATTATGCTTGACTTCCACTCCATCACACTTCCACCAGGGAAAGACGGTGAGCTCAAGACTGCATTAAGAACAGTCACCTCCTGTCTGTGGCCTTTGCCACACTCTAAATAACATGACACTCTGCTCTTTTAAGTTCTTCTAGTCCTCATTCTGGACAAGCTATGTTAGTAGCTTTTGTGTTTGTTATCAAAACGAACACCAGATAAATCAGAGAAAAAAGTTGATGCTGATAGCTCAGGGTGCTTGGTCTTCCCCACAACATCTGGTAGCTATAAAACTCTTGTTGGATGATGAGATACTTTACTCATGAAAACTGGATAAAAATTAAACCCAGAGAGTCTCTTTTTATTTTTTTTGCTTTTCGCATGTGTATGTTCGCTCTCTCTCTGCACATATTTGTATGTGGGTAGATGCACACATGTGTATGTGGATGAGTGTGCATGCAAGCTCTAGTGTGTGCTAGAGTTTGATGTTGGGTATCCTTCTCATTTGCTCTCCACAGTTTTCATGAAGACAGTCTCTCCTTGAACCCACCGCTCACAGATTCAGCTATCTAACTAGCCAGCTTGTCTTGAGATCTGCTTGTCTCTCTGCCTCTAAGCATGGGGAGGGATTGCAGGCTCACATCACCATAGCTGGCATTTGTGTAGGTGTGGGGTTCAGGACTTGGGTCGTCATACTTGCATGACAAGCTTTACCAAGTGAGCCATCTCACCTGCCTGGATGTTGACTACCTTGATTCTGAGGAAACCGAAGTTCAGAAAGATCTGGACACTGCTCAAGAGTAGATATAGAGGTAAAGCTGGCTGTTGAAGCTAGTAGCTCTCCTGCCTCCAGTGCTTTTGCTCCACCTGAGACCCTTGTAACATTGTTTGCACACATAAGTCCCAGATAACTTCCAGTAGGATTCTTTCAAGACTTCTTGGCCCAATTTTGCTCATTTGATCATTCTAGAACATGGCTTCAGAGACCCAAGAAGAGGAGAAGGACACAGATGAGATGAAGGATGTCACAGAAGGGGATGCACAGACTGGCTGGTGACTTACACAGGTCCATATGTACCTGTGCATGTGCATGTGTGTGTGCACAGTCACAAATACACAATGTGTGGTTTACACAATCTTTCTCATGCCAGGATTTCCTGCTGAGAGCCACGTGTATATGTGCATATGCGCAACCATGTGGCCTCAGCTCTGCCTGGGATCAGGGATCAGCTCCAGTGAGCATTCCTTTGGTGAGCAATGGTGTAAGCAAGTACTCCTGGGACTCGAAAAGTACTATGGGATGGGAGGAGATGGGTGATGGGGGGGGCAGACAAAAGTTGTGTTCAAGGATTCTCCCAAGCACAGTTTCTGATATCTTACTGTTCCAAATTTCTTCCCTGACTTTCCATTGATTGGCTCATTTGTGGTGATAAGAGTTTTGTTACTAATTTCTCAAGCCTGAGCATTAGAACACATTGTATTAGTATTGGGGAAGACACTCTGTCAAGGATATGATGATTTAAACAGCCCAACAAAGCGTGGTCTTTAAAAAAAATTATATGTATATTTATCATGCGGCCTTATTCTGTGCTCATGGCTTTATGTGAATTATCTCATTAAATCTTCATGACAATCCAAGGATAGTTCCTTTTACTGCTAATATTTTACAGGTGAGAACCCTGAGGCATCCGAAGTTTAAGTATTTTGTTCCTGGTCAAAGAGCGAAGTTCCTGGCCTTTCTTGAATCCATGGTGCTAATTCCATGATGCCCTTTACTCAAAACCAATATCACTTAATCTGCAGCATTGTCATATGGGGACATTGGTGAATTCTTCTATTAGTTGCTCTCTGGAGCAGTAAGGAAAGAGCAGTTTTCTTGTAATGCTGCATGAAAGTGGATCTCAAAGGCCAAGCTTTTGCTGAGGACACCCACATGACACACTCCATGAAGGGTCGATTCCCGGATTCTAAAAGTATGTGATGCATCCCTCACCCATGCCAAGGAGGCACATTAAAGCTTTTGTTATTTAGTGGGATTTCTGACTCAACAAAAACTCCTTTTGTCAGAGCTTCAAAATTTCCTGGCATGTTACCCACACATATTTTCAGTGTGGTTAGCAGTTCTGTTCAGTTGTATACTATTTGTGTATATTCGTGCCTAGAAAGAGTTGTTTGAAATGGATAATTACAGACTTTTCCCTGATTTCAAGTGACTTCTTTCCTGACACATCTAGGAAATGGAACATTGCTATTTTCACATCCAATTGCAGAGCATTTTTCTGTGTATTCCATGACCCCTTCTCTCCAGAACTATCCACCTTAGTTACATACTTATGTTCCTTATCCCACACTTCTCAGACACTTTCTCTGAGTAAACTAGCTGCACCAGGTCTTGGCAAAAGATTTCAGTTGGGAGACGTGAGATCAGAGCAAGGTCAGCAGACGTTGCCTTAGTGTTGTTTTTTTAATTATAGTTTGTTTTCATTGTAGACAGCTTGTGAGCCAGGAACTAACTGGAAAACTGGAATTCAAAAACACTACTTTCAAACCTTAAGACACACCAGAAGAGGAGAGAGAGAGAGAGAGAGAGAGAGAGAGAGAGAGAGAGAGAGCACATCAGGATCACCACCTTGTGGGTCTGGCTTATGTGGGTACTGGGGAATTGAACCCAGGGCCTTAGGCACTGGAGGCAAGTGCCATAACTGCTGAGCCATCTCTCCAGCCCGACCTGATAATTCTTTCAATTTCATCAGGGTCTGTTTTGACCTCTCCATTTTTATTTCTGATTTTGTTGATTTGGGTCTTCTCTCTTTTTCATTTAATTAGATTGGCCAAGGGTTTGTTAATCTTATTTATTTTTTTCAAATTTACTTTTGCTATTGCTAATGTCTCCTGAAAGTTGTTCTTGAGCTTGGTCAAGTCCTCATCAAACTTAATCAGCCGATTGTCTAGCTCCTTTGGAAGTTGGTTCACCTTTAATTCACTTACTGTGTATTTAACATGAGTCAAGTTTTTCTCCATTAGGTTCAGTCTTAAGTCTATGCTAGCATTGTTGAGTTTCATCTCATTTATGTCTTTTTTTTACAGCTTCTATTTCAGCCATCATTCTGGTCATTATCTCATTGCAGTTATGACCAGGAGTTATTTTATTCTCATTTGGGGGTTGCGGTTTTATCTCCCCTGCGATCTTTCTGGCCTCTTCCATTGTGGGACTAGGTATCCTAGGTTGGGGAGTCTCAGGTGTATTGCTATGGCTGGGTAGTGGCCTTCCCTGTCTAGCTCTGTGTCTCTTTGCAGGCTGGAACTGTCTGGGGTGAGAGTTCCTGGTCTTGACCAGAGTATAGGTGGGAAGCCTGTAGGATGAGGAAGGCTGTGGAAACATCGGTTCTGTGGGAGGAGGACGTCATTGAGCGCAGGGGTCTATGGGAAGGAGGAAGGCAGGAGTGCAGGGGTCTGTAGCAGTTGGTGGAAAGCCTGGGGAGAAAGCTTTGGGGCTGTTGAGGGGGTATCCAAAGACCCAGGGGTTGAATAGAGGGGAGAGCCACTGGCCTGGCGGCCTATGTGAGAGGAGAGCTTCCAGGCTCAGGAGCTTGTGCTAGAGGAGAGCCTGTCAGATCCACTAGGAGTGGTCTGTCAGGGCAGAAGAGTGGATGGCTGGGTGGTGAGCAGAGGGAGAGAGGAGCACAGAGGCCACTGGAACCTCTGGAAGGTTACTAGTGGGTTGAAAGAATGGGTGATGGGGTGGGGACGAGAGGGAAAGGGAAGTACAGAGGCCCCCCAGAATCACTGGTAGGGGTCTGATAGGGTGGAGGGCCTGATGTCTGGGTGGGGGACAGAGGGAGAGGAAGAGAAGTGCAGAGGCCACCAGGACCACCAGATCCTAGTGGGGAGGAGTGTGGTATCTGGGGGGGGGAGTGTGGTGTCTGGGTGGTGGCTGGAGGTAAAGAGTGGCCTGTGGAAGAGAGGAGAGCCATGGGGTGTGGGTGCCCGAGTACCTATGGGAGAGAGGAGGGCCGTGGGAGAGCAGAGGTCTGTAGGAGGGAGGGGGGCCACAGGTGCCTATGGGAGGGAGGAGAGCAGTGGGAGTGAGGGGGTTTATGAGAGAAGGAAGGTGGGGAGCATGGGTGTGAGGCAGCATAACCTGCCACTTTTCTAAAAGTGTGTATCAGCTCTAGAAGTTTTCTGTTGGAGTCTCTGGGGTCCCTTGTATATGGAATCATATATACAAATGAAGATACTTTAACTTCTTCTTTCCTGTTTGTATTCCTATTACTTCCTTTGCCTGTCATAGTGCTTTAGCTAAAATTTCAAGGATTATGTTGAATCAGTGTGGAGAGAATCCATACTCTTGTTCCTGATCTTAGTGGAAATGATTTAAAGTTTTCTCTATTTAGCCTAGTGTTGGCTGTAGGTTTTTCATACATAGACTGTATTATGCTCCTTTCATCGCTAGCCTCTCCAGGATTTTCGTTATGAAAGGATGTTGGATTTTGTCAAAGGCTCTTTCTGTATCAATTGAGATGATCATACAATTTCTTTCTATGAGTATATTTATATGACCTTGTATATTTATTGATTTGCATATTTTTGAACCATCCCTGCATCTATGGAATGAAGCCCATTTGATTATGGTGTATGATCTTATTGATATGATCTTGAATTTAATTTACAAGTATTTTATTCAGATTTTTTGTGTCTATGTTCATCAAGGAGATTGGTTTATATATTTCTTTTTTATGGTGTTCTTATCTGGTTTTGGTATCAGAGAAATACTGGTTTCATAGAAAGAATTTGGAAGTATTGCTTCCCTGCCTATTCTATGGAATAATTGGACAAGTATAGATTTTCCTTAAAGGTTAGGTAGAATTCTGCAGTGAGTTCATCTGGACCAGGGCTTTTATTGGTGGTGGGAGATTTTAAAATGCAACTTTGATGTTGTTGCTTACTATAGATCTTATGGATATAATTTTTATTTAATATTTGTAGGTCATGTGCATCTAAAAATTCATCCATTTCTTTAAGGTTATTCAATTTGGTGCTATGTATGCTTTTAAAGTATGTTTTTGTGATTTTTAAAAATTTTGTTGGTATCTGTGGTGTGTGTGTGTATGTGTGTGTTGTGTGTGTTTATGGCATGTGTGTGTATGTGTGTGTTGTATATGTGTGTACATGTGTGTATGTGCATGTGTGTATGTGTGTGTGTGTGTGTGTGTGTGTGTGTGTGTGTGTGTGTGTGTGTGTGCTCTTGTGTCACCACGGACTTGCCTGCAGCTTGGGGTGTGTTTGCTTGTGGTGGCCAGGGCAAAATGTTGGGTGCCCCACTCTACCACTCATCTGTCAATTCTTGTTTGAACCAGAGTTTCTTACTAATACCAGAGCTTTCTGTTTTTGTGAGCCTGGTTGATTCCATGGTCTCTATTCCTCTTGTGGGTCTGGAGTTACAAGCATTCTTGGTTACATCCAGCTGCTTTATGTGGGATCTTTAGATTTGAACTTGGGTAGTTTAAGGCCTTTTCAGGTCCTCATGCTTGTATAAGAAGTACACTTAACCACTGAGCCATTTCTCCAGCTTTCTCTACATTTATTTAAATTATTGATATCATCTTACCTTAATTTCCACAGCTCTTATGCATATAGAAATCCATCCAATTTTTATTATTCTATTTGGTGAAGTATGGATGCTTAAAGTAAGTTTTTCATAATTTTTAAAAATTTTATTGGTGTTAGTTGTCATGACACCATTTTCATCTTTCATTTTATTAATTTGGTTCTTCTCTTTTGATTCCTTTGGCTAAGGGTTTGCCAACTTTATCTTTTGAAAGAATCAACTTCTCATTGCACTGATTTATGTATTTTTTCATTTTCATTAATTTTTGTTCTCATTTTAATTATTTCTTCCCATGTACTGTTTTTGGAATTGGTTTGTTCTTGTTTTTGCAAGGTCTCCAAGTGCTTCATTAAGTTATTTGTTTGAGATTTTTCTGTCTTTTTAATATAAGCACTTTGAGTTATTAACTTCCCTCTTAAGACTGCCTTCATTGTCTCCTGTAAGTTTTGGTATATTCTCACTTTCATTCCATTTCAGGATTTTTTGATTTCCTTCTTGATTTCATCAGTGACCCATTTATTATTCATCAGTGTGTTGTTCAGCCTCAAAAGAGCTTTTGGATTTTCTGTAATTTATCTGGTTATTAATTTCTAGTATTATTGCATTGTGGTTGGATAAAACACAGAGTTATTTCAGTTTTCTTAAATTTGTTGAGACTTGTTTTGTGCCCTAATATGTCCTCTGTTTTATAGTAAGTCTTATGAACTGCTGAGAAAAATGTTTATTGGATAGTTTGAGGGTGGAATATTCTATCATCTATTAGGTTAGCTCCCCTATAATATTGTTTACTTCTGATGTTTCTCTGTTTCATTTTTGCTTGGATGACCAGTCTATGAGAGTACTATAACTGTGTTGGGGTTAATCTGTACCTTCATGTTGAATAGTATTTAAGAAATTGGGTGCCCCTGCTTTCATATATGTATTTATATGTATATATATGTTAGATTATAATGTCCCTTTGGTAGATTATCCCCTTGATCAATGCAAGAGTTTTTTTTTTAAATCTCTTCTGACTAGTTTTGGTTTAACATCAATTTTGTCAGATATTAGAATAGTCACACCTGCCTTTTTCTTGCTTCCATTTTGAAAAAGGCAATCTTTTCACCCTAGGGTACTGTCTGTCTTTGATGGTGTATTAGTCAGGGTTCTCTAGAGGAAACAGAGTTGATAGAATGGATTATAGTAAAAGGGAATTTCTTGGGGTAGTTTACGACAGTCAAATAATAGTCTGCAGGCCCACAGGTGAAGAAACCAGTAGCTGTTCAGTCCACGTGGCTGGATCCCTCAGCAGTCCCAATCCACCCCAGAAGGCCTGATGGCTCCCTGGGGAGTGGTTGCTCTTCAGTCCACGATATGAGGCCAAGGAAATTGGGTTCTGATGTCCAGGAAGGGTAGGAGAGCAGGATGTGAGTGAAAGTCACGCACCAGCAGCCAGGGGAAGGAAGGAAGAAGAAGGCTTCCCCCCCAAGCTTTCTTGTTGTATCCAGTCTCTTCTGGAAGGCCCATCCACTTGGGGGAAGGGCAACTCTGGAGGAGGGACCTCTTCCTTTTGTCAATCCTTTCTGCAGGCAAGCTCAGAGACCCACCCAAGATTACTGTAGATTATTAAACAAGGCAAGTTGACAATAAACTTAACTATTACAGATGGTGAGGTGAGTTTCTTGAAGAAAGCAAAAAGATGGATCCTCTTTTCTGATCCAGTCTGTTAATCTGTTTTGTGTTTTTTTTTTTAAATTGGGAGGTTGAGGCTATTATATTTAGAGTTATTATTGAAAAGGTATGTGTTAATTGCAATCATATTGATGATTGTGGTGTTTTCTTTTGCTCAATAACTGATCTAGATTGGTTATTATTTTTCCCTGGAGCCTCTTGAATGTATTTGATCCTTCCCTTTAGTCCAACTTACTCCTTACCATAGCCTCTGTTGACCCCACATTGCGGTCATATCTTCCTATAGCTTGCTTTCATCATGGAAAAATTTTCTTTCTCTATTTATTATGAGAGATAATTTTGCTGGCTATGGTAGTTTGGGTTGTTAGCTGTGTTTTTTTTTTGGGGGGGAGGGACAGTTTGTATACATGTACATAATGTATTTTGATCACATCCCTTGTCCCCTCTCCTCCTCTCTTCCACTAGAATCCTTCTTTCCTGGGTGTCCCTCTTCTATTTGATGCCTCTTGTTTCCTTGCCCTTGTCTCTCCTCCATGATGACATGAAGATGGGCCACATATTCTGCAGGTAATGGCAGCTTCTGTGATGTCCTGAGTGCAATGACCTTGTCATGTCCAGAGGAGAGCGTTACAAAACATTCCTTTCCATTCTTTAATTCTTACATCCTTTTTCAATCCTTGACGTAAATATTCTTTTTTAAAAACTTATTTATTGTGAATAATTACAAACAGTATATGAATAAGTCTTGTGATGATACTCCCGTAAGACTTGCTCATACAGAGTTTCTAATTATTCTTTCTGCCACCTCTTCTGTGGTTTTTTGAGCCTTGGAGGGAGTGATTGCAATGTCTCATTCATGCAGCTGTGTTTTTTTTAAATACTTGACATAAATCATTTCAAGCCCTTCTTGGTTTTAGAGTTTCCATTGAAAAAACTCAGGTGTTTTTCTGATGTTTTTGCATGTGATTTTCAGTACTCTTTCTTTTGGTATTTAATATTGTGACTATAACATGATGTGAGGATTTTCTTTCCTGGTCTTGTCCATTTGTTGTTCTGAATGACTCTTTTTACCTGGATGGGCACCTCTTTTCCTAGACTTGGAAACAATTTTTCTTCTATAATATTAAAATAATTTTTCAAGGAGACAGAAAGGAGAGAGAAGAGAGAGAGAGAGAGAGAGGAGAGAATGAGAATGGGCATGTCAGGGCTTCTATCCACTGCAAACAAACTCCAGATTCATGTGTTATTTTGTGCATCTGGCTTTATGTGGGTATTGGGGAAGTGAACCCGGAGTGTTAGGCTTTGCAGGTGAATGCCTTAATCACTGAGCAATCTCTCCAGTTTTCTCCTCCTTGTTCTATGTCCAGTGTTTTTATATTTGATTTTTACATGGTGTCCCAAATGTCCCTTATGTTCTGTTCATAGGTTTTTTTTGAATTTGTTGTTGATTTTGGTTACCTGACCTATTTCCTCTACTTTGCCCTCATTCCCTAATATTCTGTTCTCTGCATGGTGCATTCTATTACTGAAGCTTTCCATGGGCATTTTTACATGACTTATTATAGTTTTCACTTTAGTTTGTTTAAGCATCTCTTTCTTGAATTCCAAGTCCTTGTTTGCTTCCTCATGTCATGGAGTTATTTGTGTCCTGTTTAAATTTATTCAGGTATCCACTGAGTATGTCTGTGCTATCTTGGCTTCCATTCAGCTGTTTATTCATGTCCTCTTTAAGCTCTTTGTAAATATTTATCATAATCATGTTTTTGCATTTTTTTCATCTGGAATTTCCTCTAAGTTACTCTCATGAGAGCCTTTACTATGGGGGTGGGCGTTCTCCGGAGGAATATATTGCCTTGGATTTTTGTGTTCTTCATTTTGGATTGAGATTTACCCTCCTGGAGACACTCCGTGGATGGTGAGAGGAAGGATTCACACTTTGCAGCAGCACAGGTGGGGAATGGTGAACGCGAGAGGTTGTCTGTGGACACAGTTCCCAGGCCAGGGAGTGGTGTGTGGAGCAGGAGAGTATTGGCTCACACTCATGATGTTCTTGAGAGGTGGGGAACGGTGAGTGGAGAGGGATAACCTGGGCTCACATGCAAGGTGTTGGTGTGGCATGCTGGGAAAAATGTTGGGTCAGTGGTCTCACAAAGAGAGATGGCATGGGAGGCTGGGGTGAGTGGGAGATGGGCCTGTGGAGCTGGAGGGGGCCCTAGGAGCACAGGAGTTACATGGACAGCAACGTGAGGTGCTGGTGCCGGCCATCTATTCTGTTTGTGGTTCAACTGTGGACAATTCACCCCAGACAACGGGGAGTTTGAATCAGTGATAATTTAATCACCTAGGACTTGAATTGGGTACCTTGTATGGCGTATGAATTTCTTCACATTCTGGCATGAACTTGAACCAACTTTCAATAGGCTGAAGGAACAACTGAATCCTCTAGTAGCAGGTGACAACATTAATTCTTGGCTTCTAGAAAGTCCCAAGCGTCAGGTCACTACTCATCAAAGCAAACACTGGCTTTGCTTCCCATTGCACTGAGCAGCTTGAAGGAAGGTGGCCTGGAACACTGATGGAGACCAGTCCTGGGAAATACAGGCTGTTTCCCCTGCATGTTCTCTAGGTTCACAATACCCCATTGTTCCAGTGGAGCAGGACTTCCTTTTTCTGATTGATTAGACATTGTGCGGCCACACATTTTCATGGCTCCGTTGCTCACGAGCCAGCTGTCAGGCAGAGAGAGGGTTGCTGAGCACAAACTGCTTAAACCCTTTCAAGTTTGCTTTCCTGACTATGAAGTGGTAGGGCTTTTTCTTGCCTGTTTCTCCGTCTCTTTCCTATTTGTCTAGCCAAAGAACATAAAAGTCTACCCTAAATTGCACATGGCAGGAAAGAGTGGAAAGGCTCCGTTCATTGTACTTGTTTGGATTGTTCTTCAAAATTTAATTTTTATGTTTGGATTTAACCTATAGACAATATGGTCCCATATGCTGTATGGTTAATAGCTCTTCACATTGCATCTTAACATGGGAACTAAATATTTTAGATGGCATATTCCTTGGCAACATATAAAATTTAGATTCATAGTTATACCTGATAGGTAAACATGACTTTCTATCTCTTCCTGTTGTGAATTTGTACAGTGTTGATTCAGTCAATTCAATATTGTAGTTCACAGGCAGAAAACAGATCATCTGGAAATAGTCTTGACTATCTGTTTACAGGAAGAATGTGTCTCCTGAGCAGAGAAGCCTCCTTCCCTCAAGAGTTGGAAACCCCAAGGCTGGCATTGAACCCAAGCTTTGATTATCACTCTCCTTGTCCTTGGAATATAGCACCATCAGTTTTGATTTCTGGATCTATTTCCTGTCATCCATCCCCACTGAGACTGGTGACCAAGGCTGTCTTCCTTCTGCTCAGCTCCTGCCTGTGGACTGGCTGATTGAATATGTTTAAGACTATGTACAAGGCCTTGGCTGCTTTTGTTTCTGATAATAGGGATGACAGATCATGAGTCTTTTTAAAAAATATTTTATTTATTCATTTTCAAGCAGAGAGAGAGAGAGAGAGAGAGAGAGAGAGAGAGAGAGAGAGAACCAGGGTTTATATGGGTCCTGGGGAATTGAACTCGGGGTCTTAGGCACTGGAGGCAAGTGCCTTAACCGCTGAGCCATCTCTCCAGCCTGATCATGAGTCTTATCTGATCTGTTGTCAGTATGGGAAAGGGCCATTGACCTTGAGAAGGGCATTCTCTAAGAGATGATAGGGGAAACCCACCATGGGTTCTGAGTGAGTATAGAACCTATGTGTCTGAGAAGTATAATGTTTGGAGATCACTTAGATTTGGCAAATGAACAGATGTTGTGTAGTTGCCGATATACGAACTGCTTCCACTCTTGGAAAACAAAACACCCTGGAAATCATGGCATGTTTGAAAACACATGTAGAGTAGAGAGGTTTCATCCAGAAGTAATATATCTGATCTCTGCACTGTAAGTGGTGAACCAGTAATGGAAGTTCAGTGTCAGGAGACGGGCAGTTCTGATTAGGTTCCCACTCTTGATGTGGTTGGAGATCGTTGCTTCCCAAGAAAGAGGCCTGGTCTATATCAGAACATACAACCTCCAAAGAAGCCCTTGATTTTTAAGAGCGTGGTGATGGGCTCATTCCCTCTTTTTGGAGTGTGTATGAGAGGCATTGGTGAAGAAGAGAAGGTGACCAGTGCGATATAGAGGGAGGAACAGAGAAGGCCCGTTCTTTCTTGGAACTCGTCAGCCTGCCTCTTCTGTCTTTATAGTGCTATGATTTCCAGTGCTCCCAAGATCAGCACCAGGAAGGCACAGCCAATGGCCCTCTGCTGTGCACCTCCTCTAGAGCCCATTAGGTGTGGTGGTGGACAGATTGACAAGAGTTCCCATGAGGACGGGGGCAGGTGAGGAAGCACAGAGTAGTGAGGCAGAGAGGTTGGCTGGGTGCTACTCAGTGTCTCCTCCTGTGAGGTCAGCCCATAAGCCATGCACTGCACTTAGTTGATTCATGGCCCAGGACGTTTCTCCAGGTCTCTGAGATAAGCTCTCCAAGATACTTTTAATCTTAATGACCGCTTTCTCTTCTGCCGAAAATAAATGTGGAGTGGTTGGAGGGCAGCAAAGGAAACAGAACACAGGAGGAA
The DNA here is from genome assembly GCA_004024765.1 of Zapus hudsonius. Lineage (NCBI taxonomy): Eukaryota > Metazoa > Chordata > Mammalia > Rodentia > Dipodidae > Zapus > Zapus hudsonius. The sequence goes on along the minus strand of PVHP010025683.1, from coordinate 384 downwards.
ATGGAAGGCCGAGGAAGATAAAACACTGAGGTGAAATGAGGCTCTGAGTCAGGCTCCTGTCCCAGAGATGAGACTGAAGAAAGAGAAGCATGCTGACAGGGGACGGCCCGGCCCAGGAACACCAGGCCCTCATGCTCTTCTGTATCTGGTGATACAGTGTGGGACACTGAAGCTAATTTCAGAGGAAGTAAATCATGAAAGAGCCAGTGACTCACTGTGCAGCTTTATCCCATCCTTGTATGTGGTAATGATCTCCGAGGCTTGCAGTCCTAGACAAGGTCTGGAGAAGGACATTGTTTGAGAATCCACACAAATGGTTCACTGCTTTCAAGACCCTTGATATGCCCAGACCAATGAACGAATGAACGAATGAATGAATGCATG
>PVHP010025682.1:0-25303 GCA_004024765.1 Zapus hudsonius | reverse complement strand
AGAGACCACTGACATGAAACACAATCTGTGGCCATGAGTAGGCTGACCACACCTCCTACTGGGAAAGAACAATGAACCAAGAAAGGAGCACTTGTGTAATGGGGAAGCCTGGATTTGCAATAGACAATCAACAGCTTTCAAATTCAGCCAAATTTTCCACTTAGTGAGGGGGAGCCCTTGACTGGAACTGGGGATTCAGGGCGATAGGCACCGGATCTCGTACTCTTGAGCTCCCAAGAAAAGATGTACTATGGGAGCAATTGACAGGGAGGCTACTAAAAATAAAATCTAGGTAATCCAGAATTGTGTATATTTATTAACCTACACTGATCTCACTCTCCAATGGAGAATGTGTTTGTATTTTTCAGGATGCAGCGAGAGAGCTGTGGCCCATCTAACCCTACCAACTGACCATAGGCCGATAGCTGAGATCCTGGCAAGAGATGAGCCACCACAGTCATATCATGGAGGATCCATATGGAACCCTGCAGAGAATGATGGGATGAATAAGGGACCCACAGCCACAGCCATTCAATCAACACAGGATAAGAAAGTGAGACAGAAACCAATGATTTTCGACACAAAGACCCCTAAGATCACAACATTAAAGCAGCCTTAATACTCATCCACCACGACTCAGGAACTGAGAGGAAGAGGGGGCAGAAAGATTGTGAGAGCTGTGGTGGGGGAGACTACCCAGAGGCATGGCACCCCTCAGTAACAGCATACTAGGACCAAGAGAACCTGACTGAATACTAGGCTCTCCATGGTCCCCTATCACAAGGACTGATCCAGACGACCCATAGAAGAGGACATCCAGCTGATTGGGGATGGGGGGCATTGGGGAATTAGAGATATCAACTCATTGTTTGCCCACCAAATAATGTAATGAATTATGGACAATAAAAAAAGAACCATAATTAACACACTATCCCTGAACTACATACCACCCATTAGGAATTGAATTTTAAATTTTTATCTTTTTAAACACAGTAATTACTGATATACCAGGAGAGGGCCAGTCACTCAAATAAGACAGACACTGATTTCAACACAACCTAAAGCAGAAGTACAGAGACCCTCTAAGACCTCAACAATAAAGCAGCCTTAATACCCACCATGACTCAGGGAACTGAACAGAAGAGGGGGCGGAAAAATTGTAAGAGCCATGGTGGGGGAGAATATCCAGAGACATGGTCCCCTCAGTAACAACATACAAAGGGGGGTGGAAGCGGGTTGACTCCTAGGCTATCCATATCCTCCTATCCCATAGACAGATCCAGACTGCCATGGAGGATGATATCCAGCTGATTGAGGACAGGGAAGAGGGAAATCGGGAACTGGGGATACCAACTCGTTATTTGCTCATTCAATGTATCTAATTATGGATAATAAAAAATGGTAGAGCATAAAATGAATGTGTCCCTGTGTTTGTTCTATTTTGTATGACATGTACCTAGAATTTTGGTTCAGAAGAGTGTTTGTAGCCCATTCCACGCTCGCTTATGCAGAATTGTAACACTAGAGAACAGTGAACTGCCTGACCTGGAGCTGTGCTTTACCAAGCTTTCTCATGAGTTGTAAATGCTCTTAAATCTCTAGAACTATTGAGCATTTGCTGAGCATCCAAGACTGCACCAAGGTGACTGCTGTGGACATAAAGCCTTAAAGGTAATAATGAAAGCAAAATGAAGTCGTTCCAGTGGGGACCTAGTCCTTGTAAAAGGGAGAGATTCCAAAAGAGGAAAGGTTATGCGCACACATAGCAGAATGTAGCTATCTCAATTTAAGTCAAAACTTACTCTAATTCAAATCTCAAATTCTGGCCAAACAAGTCTGCAGATGCATATTATCTACAGAATCAATATAGCTGAAGCAGCATCAGCCAGAGATGTTCTATGATTCCTCCTCAACACATCTTTACTTTTTATAAAGGCAATGTAGTGTTTACAGTAGAATTATAAAATGTTCTAGATATTGCACACAGAAAGACTGTCACACATTTACTTTACATGAGAAACATGAATCTAGTTTATTGTCCAGTATAAGTGCAGAATTTAGTATCTACAGACAAGATAACAATGCCACATCTAAATGTATTATCATCAGCTAGCTTAAATATTTTTGACATTAGAAATATTGTAGGCTATACTTCAAGCAAATATCGTATGAAATTAATTTAGCTATAAACTGAATGTCATAGCTTTCAAGAGGAATACTCCTATAACAAAAAGAAACGTTATGTCTCTTGAGTTAATTAATTGGATGATATATTATATAATCAAATGTTAACAGTCACTAAAATTTTCCAGTAAGTTATTTCAAATATGAATCCTCAGATTTTATTCAAAGCAATAAATTATACGTAAGATCAATTCAATGGTTTATCTCATTTAGATGTTGAATGAAATATTAATTTTAGCTTTATTACTAACCAATTGAGAGTTTTATAGTTACATATACTGTTGTTCATCAAGTTTTACTTTCTTTATTGGCCATAATAAAGCGCTAAGACCGTCCCTTAAAATGTTCCTAAACTTAATTCATATTTTCACTTAGAATGTTTGTCCCATCATATTTGCAAAGCCACAAATTCTCTAGTCACTTAATAAGAAGCTTAACACTTAGGAGAGTGAGTTATGAATGAGGCAACAGCAGTGGTCATTCCTAAAACATTTTGAAGCACAATGCAAATGTCCAAAATCAATATCATTAATGCTAGCCATTTGTTAATTTTTATCCACTTTATTATGCTCTGAAGAAACTAACCAAAGGGTGTTTATTTTGAGGGAGAAGTAAATGAAGAATAATTTCTACGAAAGTCTTTTTCGTAGACCATGACGTTGCTCACATCGTACAAGCATGATTCTTGAAGATTCCTGAGAGATTACCATAGAAAAGAAACTTTCCAGGAGTCCAGAAAGCACCTTGCCTGGGCATTCAGAAGAAAACATCACAGGAGAGGCTCTGGGTCTTGTGTTTCGTAGCAGACATAACGTAAAAGTCTCAAAGTGTAACAGGAGCAAAGACTCAATCAAGATCAGAGCCCAGATCAGGGCCCACAGAACTTTTACACTCATGAAAGGCTTTGTCAATTCATTGAATAAATGTTGAACAAGTGAGTTACAAGATGGAAGAATGAATGTTCTGTGAGCATTTCTGCTTCCTAGGATACACAGGGAAGGGAAGAATGGTCAAAATAAATAAGAGTAGTTATAATCGTAAAGAAGACATGGATAGTCATGAAGTGGGGAAGAAGAGCCCATTGAGTGTGACCATGTTTGGTGCCAGAGAACGAACCCAGAGCTTTGAACATCCGAGGAAAAGGGTCTTCCATTGAGCTACACCCAGGCCCAACAGGGAAGAGTGTTTTTGAAGTGGAAGTGAGGTTACAGAACAGTGGGGAAGAAAGGAACCAGCATCAGTGTCTAAAGAGTGATATGCTTGTAATTGGTGCTTCACGAATATCTGTGGATGAGATGGAGTCTGAGAGGCAGTCTACAGAAGCACAGGACATGGCTCTTTGTTAAGACAACCTCGTAAATTGTCTCATAGCATTATTTTAAAACACCCATCGCTTGTTTATATCCTGCCCTCCCAACACATTTCTACATCTTATGATTGAAGAAACCACGCCTGGCGTTCCCTCCCATATCCCTAGAGCTCACAATGGAACTCTGGAACAGAGTATATATGAATAATATATGAATGCAGATAGAAATAGAATGGGCAAAGAGAGCAGAGAGGATTGGAAGGAGAGAAAAGAAATGTGACCAATGAAGGAAAGATAAGTTACAATCACTCACATACTCCTTAGCTCCCTTAGTCACTTTCAGGTTCTAACAAAGTAAAACCCTGAGATCTCAATTGGAAATTAGACAATAATTTCCCAAGGTTTCTGAATCAGTGTGTCATCAAATATTTTTGTCCATGAATGAATCCTGCCCTGACAAACAGTAGTTCAAAAAAAGAGTTATTTTTTTCAAGTTTGTTGACAATATTATGAATGAAAAGGAATAATTTTTATTAATTTTCTTCTCTTTATATGACATTAAAGTGTGATTCTGTGTTTAAGAGCCTTGCCCCATTGTCTGTCCTAAAGAAAGAGAGCATTCAATTGAGTGAAAGAACTATAGTATCTTTTAAAACTCCTATTCCCATGGAACCTTAGTTATTTACCTAGTCAGTAACCTATGGTCATTCACCAATCCCCTCACCACATTAGTAATCTCTTGCTGTGAGCAGTCCAGCTTGCCCATTCTTTCATCAAATAGAGCTTCCAGAATAAAATAATAACTAAAAGGTTGGAAAATTATATGTCAGTTGTCTTAATTCAACTTCACATTTTTATTATTATTATATGACAAAAGCATCAAACCCAAAGTCCTCTGGCTTGGGTCTTCTTTGTACTGTCTCAATCACCTTGAAAGCCTGCTTCCAGCTTCCTGCAAGAGGACTCCATAGAGGCTCCTGATAGATATTCCCTGGCAACCTCAGCGTCCTTTATCAACACAGGATGAGATCCTTCCCATTCTGAGTGCACAGTGTCTCGGAAGAGCAAAGTAGGTCCTAACATCTGCTTTCAAGTTCTCTTCAAATATAATCACATAAAATAAACTGAATCATGGATATGACTTTGAAGTCCAGCCATGCGTTCGTACAAGGTGAACTCTGCTGTAGTGAGCATCGTGGGGGACAAAAGAGTATTTAAGCATAGCGTCCTTATTTAACATAAAGAAAATAAAGCCAAAGAAAACGATTGCCTGAGACCTCAGCTTAAATGATATGTTGGAATTGGATTTTGACTATGACATCAGAACAGTCACAAATTTCAGAGACAATTAAATGGTCATGTGTCATCTCCAGTACAAGGAAAATTTGAGTAAGTAGCAAGCTATTTTTTCATACATATTTTCTATTAGGAAAAAAAAACATAATTGTTACATGATCTATTGCTTGGCTGACCAATTTAATGGACCTGTTTCCTTCCAAAAGACCCTTAAGCCTTTAAACTTACAGGGATCTGATTAATATCTTTTTAAAAGCAGTAATAATCCCAGGTCTTCTATATTTTCCACTTTCAAAATTCAATGTGGTATGCGAAAATTACTTCTACTTCCTCTAATTATCAGTAATGATTAATATTTCTGTAAAATGAGACAACAGATCACTTTTTTCACCCTTATGCAGACACTCAGATCAATGCATCTTTGGTCTTCGAATTTCTCACATCTCTACAGGATGGATTCATTCTAAACAGAGGGAGAAATTTCAATATTTTAAGTGGTAATGTCATTTCTCTCAAATATGCCTCTGTTCAAAATTTCTCTTCAGGTCTTTGATAGGCTTCATTCAGGATGAAACAGCTTTCTAAAGGAGAAACTTTGTGACTGAACAATGCTCTCTCTCTCTCTCTCTCTCTCTCTCTCTCTCTCTCTCTCTCTCTCTCTCTCTCTCTCTCTCTCTCTCTCTCCCCTATGTTCTAGTTGACAGGGCACAAGAGTGGTTGGAAGGAAGTTTACTTAGAAAAAATTCACTTCTCACTGAATTTGGCAACAGTCCATATTTCAAACGCCAGCCACTCTGCATCAGCCTTGGAGTGTCAGCTAATTTCAGCTCAAAATGATTCCTACGGTGGATTTCTTCATTAATTATGCTTAAGAAGCAGTTCATTGTCAGCATGGTATTAAAAATAACTCTTTTCCAAAGATTTTCCAGTTGCACCAGAACCTCTGTCTTATTGTCTCTGAAACTCCGCTGAGGACACTGCGTGTGACTGTCATGCGGAGAAGACAGGGCTCTGCCACAGAGGCAGCCTTTCTAAGAACCATGCTGCTTGGCTTCTTTTCACTTTTCAAGACAAGAAGGGAAAATAGGAGAGGCTCTTCCTCTATGGTCCTTGTTAAACTATAGGAATCAGGCCATTTGTATTCTAAGTTCACTACATCCCCTCCCCCCCCAAAAAAAACACAGCAAAATAAGACTAAATAAACAAACAAAAATAAAAGCAAAAGCAGTGTCCTAGCATCCACGTCACTAATTTAGCTCCAATTAGTTGAGCTGTGCTGAAAACAACCTTCCTGGTTTCAGGTTGTTAAGCACAATGTCTTATAAAATGAAGCATGCTTACTGTCGTTTTGCAGAAGTCATTTCTTCCTTTATGAATTTGGCAAGGAAGGATTTCAAAGACACCAGTGTGGGCTTGTCATCGTGCACCAGCTAAAGCTGTCAGGCCTCATTACCTCCAAGACAAAAATTACAGACTAATGCCTGAACCGCTCAGCAGCCAGGCCTGCAGCGCAGGCTGTTCTGCGGTGACAGGACGCCACCCGCAGGCGGACGGCGGAACTGCAGCCGCCCCGCCCCCTCTAACCATCCGGTCAAAATCCAATGTCTGGATTTATTGCCATCAGGGTCCCCCCTCCAGTGTCCCTGGGGATGCATTGCGTTCATTTTAACAAACCCCATTTCGAGGGGTCTGTCACGATGCAAGCACACTGCGCATCTGGTTGAATATTAACACCGCAGCTCTCAGCCCTAATTTTATCTCCTTTGAAAAAGGAACAAGAAGTCAATTTCAGGGGTTGGTTCTGATTCTAGAAAACAAATTGCTTTCCGTGATTGCATAATGATGTCATCCTGGTCGACGTGGGTTATGTTTTGGGTTTTGCTTTTTGTTTGTGTGTTTTTTAAGTACTTCTTAATCTCCCTGCTTCTTTTCTTACATTTTATTTTTGTTTAGCTGTAAGGTTTGTATTTCTAGACTGTATAGGTAAGTCCATGAATATGTTTTGCATCGCATCCCCCAAATGGAAGAATTAAGTCACATTTAAAATCCACTTTTCTCACGCTGAGGGTCAGCTCCCCCTCTGCTCCCTCTACCTCCTTCATACAAAGAATCCCACATTTCCTCTGGAAGAAGCAGAGAATGGCCCAGCCTCATTGAAGGTGTTAATGACCTTGTGGCCACCTGGGAGATCTAGACCTGAAAAAGGAAGAGGTGGAGATTACACTTGACCTCTTCAAACAAGGCTAGACAGGTCTCTCCTATTCCTCACTCTGACATTTCTAAACCCTCAAAACTCCGGAAAGCTTAGATCACTTGGAGAGGACAAAATAATACTGACCAAATGCTTTGGAAGGTGTGGTAGTTTTGAATAGTGTCCCCCAAAAGAATCATTAAAATTTTATATAATTATATAAATTATTATAATTGTGAATTGTCTCCAGCTCTCTGGCTGGAGGAGGTATCACTTTGGCCTGGCCTCCTGAGGTCTAGCCTTGAGGTATTTCAAATTGGATGCAAAATACTAGGGAAACATTTGCAAAACAGCAGCCAGAACTGGAACCAAGTCTGTCATTTCTGCTATTTTGTGAGTTACAATGTTACAGTTGCTGCTGGCTTTGGAGGTGCTGGGCCTCAGTCTGTCTCTGTCAGCTTGGATCTGGGAAAGGGGAGCCAGCCTTTCTTTAACTTCCTCTGGATCTTTTTCAATAAATCCTTTCCTCCCCAAAATTGTGCCTGGTTTGGAGATTCATCCCAGCAGTGTGTGGCTGACTACAACAGAAGGAGATGGCCCCAGGGGGAGATTCCTGGCTCTGCCAGTGACCTGCTCAGTGCTTTTTGGTGAGATGGAAGGGAGGAATTCCTACTTCACAGGGTTGCTGGGAGGATTAAAGACAAAATGTGTGTGACTCAGTTAAAACAGAGCATGCCCTGTTGGAAAGCTCAATGGATGCTCACCACTTGTATTTGTTTTAACTCATCTGTTAAAGATTTTTAATTGCTAAAGTGTTGAGCTGTCTATTCATAGAATAAACACCTAGTTACTCTACCTACTGGAGCAGTTGGGGCCAAGAAGTTCTCCCTTTCTATCTTTTTTATATTAAATGTCTGCTCAACCATGAACAGATTCTGAGTCAGTAAGCTTTGGGTTAAACTGAGCTTGAGTATCTCACCCGGACATTCGTTCATTTTTCCCTGCACACCCCTCACTTCTCCCGTATCCATAACTCTACTGTCGCTGATGGTAAATAAACCAGAAAGAAAATAAAGTTCTGTATTATCTACTATTCACTCATGTTTAAGTTCAGTATTTCATTCTTATTGCTATAATACAATAGTACACATTGGATATTATCAAGTGTAATCTAACTGAACACTTACATATATTTTAATCGGGAATGTTGGTCATCAATGTACCATATGTTATTTACTGGAACTAGTACAGACACTCTCAGAAGAGTAAAATTAGGCTACCAAGTGAATGAAATAGATGATGAAATGTCATATATTACATGAAAAGATTAAAATCAGAAGATAATGTACATATCATTAAGACCAGACTGCATAAGACGGCATTCAGCATGAATTTGGATGTACATGTAAGCTTCCTTTTACTGAGTAAAGTGAAGTGTGTTTGGCTAAGTATGGGTATAAAAGGAAGTGGAACAATTTAAGCAGAGAAAAATTCTTTTGTGTAGAAAATACTGACTGAAATTATGTTATGAAAGCACAGGAAAGACTTTGTCCTTGAATTGTATGCAATGGATAAAGACCAAAAGTGTTTTTCAAAAAGAAAATAATATGTTATTTTAAAATTTTAGATGCCTTAAAGTGATGAATCTAGCTGAAATATGATGCTGTTATGGAAATGAAGAGGCGAGATATTGGGATATCAATAAAATTCTGTTTCAGAAATTAATTAGTAAAGGCCCATACCATAATTCCCTATGCAGTTTTTCATAATCCTCCTGGTAAAATATCTGTTAGGTTCTTCATAATTGGAGGGAGGATGCATGTGTTCATATTAACTAGCTGGGGAACCTCTTCTTTTCATGTTCCCCATTCTCTTTCTCTGTAATGGCAGCTGTCTTACCGGCTGCCCTTGGTGCAACAGGGAAACCTCACCGGACACCCTCAGCTCTTCAGCACAGTTAGGGATTCCATTCCCTGAGTGTTCTGTTCTGAGATCCTCTCACAGGCCATATCAAGCCTGAGCAACCTTTACTAAGTCTCTTATTCTCCATTTCTGGGAGGGAGATCCTTACTTCTACAAATTAGATTTTTTTTTATTCATTGGGCTCAAATGTTCTTTTAATAATCTTTTCAATAACCCTCTGAAGGAAAGCTTTATGCAAGAATTATCATGCTGTGTTTACAGATGGGAAAAAATGAGACAGGGAGAGTGAATGACTTGCCTGAGGTCATGCAGCAAGGCAATTATAAAGCCAGGAATAGTTATCTTACTGTCCCCATCCAGGGCACAATGCTGCGATCATTGTGAGTCAGCTGCTTGTGACCCATGCAAATGGCAGGAAGTATTAAATAATATTAACATCATATTCTCAGGCTGTATGATATGTACCAACATCAGCATATCACAGAACAGAACTGTGACCTCTAAGAAGACCATAAGCTTACATTCTCTTCTTTTCCTCTTCCTCCTCTGTAAGGGTTCATAAACTTCTGTACCTACTCTTTAAGTTTTGCTTGCCTCATCTATTTCCTCATCAAAGCTGAAGCTTAGCAGTAAGACATTCCTGCCCAATGGAATAGTGCACTTCCCAGAATCACATACTGTGCTTTTTATCCCTCTTGACTGGCATGATAATATTGTGATACTACTTTACCCAAAAGTACTGCAGCTCCAGATATGATATTGAAGGAACTCATTACTTAGGTTTGTTGGCAATGCCTTGGGCCTATATATAAGTAACAGGTAACCTGACTACCAAAAACTTAAACCATGAAAATAATTATTGTTTATTTGATGAGGTGTCTAGGTAGATAGTCTTGGGATTGATTCAGTGTCTGTGATAGTTTTCTTTGTCAACGTGGATGGATTTATTTTTTTAATATTTTATTTATTCATTTTCAAGCAGAGAGAAAAGAGAGAGAGAGAGAGAGAGAGAGAGAGAGAGAGAGAGAGCACCAGGGCCACCACCTTGTGGGTCTGGCATATATGGGTCCTGGGGAATTGAACCCAGGGCCTTAGGCACTGGAGGCAAGTGCCTTAACCTCTGAGCCATCTCTCCAACCCAACATGGATGGATTCAGAATCACTACAGAACCATACTTCTGGGCACATCCATGAGGTTGTTTCCCTTGTTTCCCTAATAGTTTAAAGGAGGATGGAAAATCCACCCCAACTGTGGATACCACCTCTCTCTCTCTCTCTCTCTCTCTCTCTCTCTCTCTCTCTCTCTCTCTCTCTCTCTCTCTCTCTCTCTCTCTCTCGTGACTACAGAGGAAATGTGACCACATCCCTCATACTGCTGCTTTATGATTTCCCAAACATGATAGATTTTACTCTGAAAATATGTGAGCAAAATTAAACCTTTCCATCCTTCATTCCTTCCTTACTTAAATTCCTTCTGTTCAGGTATTTTGTCACAGCGACACAGAAACAGTAGTAAGTGATACAGCAATATAATGACATCATCAAACACCCAGGCTTCGGTCGGCCCACGTTGTCCTTACTGTGTCAGTAAGAGTGCTGATGAAGAAGAACCAGTATGGTTTGTTCAAGAAGGGAAGACACGGAGGTAGCCAAGGCAGCAATCGATAACTCTCTCACCAGGGGATGAGCATCTGCATCCAAGGCTTTCTAGAAGATTATGAAGTCATGTCTTGCTGCAGGACAGGCTGGACAAAGACTATCTCTCCTGACTTGGAAGAAGGAAGAACCAAGTGTCAGTCACCACTCTCCTCTCTCAATGACAATATTTTAAACCAGGATGCACCTCCATTCAATGCGTTCTATAAGACTACGGGTTGAGTCAGGTGAAATCAGAATGAAATCTGAGAGATCGGGAAATAAGGGTAATGCATAGAGAAGTGTTGGAGAGAGATAACCGAGTGGGCATAAAGAATGTGCCTGATTGGACACACTAAATGGTGTGCTTCATAAGAAAAACGTCCCTATATATTAGTGAAACATACTGTGAAAGTCACCCCCCCAAAAAAAATAGGTCATCTGACCCAGTTTAGTGGAGCTTATGTTTTGTGTTCGTGACTTTTCGTTCCTGTATAATATAAATGCCATTACAAGCATTGCTTCACAAAGACAGTTTCATCATGGCATTATTGTATCTTTCCTACAGATAACCTTTAACTTTCTAATCATTCAGTGAAACACTGGAAGACAGAAAAACTCACTCACTTTTCTTGTTTCCAATACCTGCGTCCAATACATGGAAGAGATACCTGAGGTCTATGTGTAATTGGGGCCATAGCACATAATTGAGTTTTCTACCTATAGATAACAGGAGTCAGAAATTTTCTCCCAGGTGTCTCTAGCTCAAGAAAAAAAATAATCTTTCTGGATTCAACAGAACTCCAATTGGCAAATATGTATTGTATCATGCCAGACAGCATTTGAAATGGCACCTCAAAGCTGATAATGTGACAATTTCCAATTGCACTGACACTCTACCTTTTGCATATTAATAAAACGATTTTAGTTTTCAGCCATGCCCTGAGGCAAATCATTCAGAAGTGGCACTAGGTTTAAGCTTAATAAATAAAATAAATCACATTGTCCACTGTGATATCTTACTGCCAGGCACACCAAAGAGGGCCTACATGGTCTCCATGTTAAAGAGTGAAGCTAGGTGAGCTATTCCTCCATTATATTCACATTTACTCCGTTGATGAAAAAAAAAAAACACTTATCAACAGTATAAAATAAACCTATATTAAGACACCTACAATGGGCCAAGTCCCCTGTGAGGAAATTTCTACATGTATCTCAAGTTATTCCTCTCAAAAACTCTGTGAGGTGGATGACATGATCTCATTTTACAGATAACAAAATTGAGGCTTTGTCTTGGAGAGCATACATTAAGTCATTCCTCACAAGATGAGCTTTGGAACTAGAGAGCCCATTTCTTTCAAAGTCACTCCAGGTTTTATCAGTATTGCATATAAGAAATCATTCATTTAATGTTCTAATAGTCTAAAGACATTAGAAACCTCTCAACCCAGTACACAAAGCTCTATCTTTCTAAGAGTATGTTATAAGCACTTACTGATTCAAGCATAAAGGTTTCAGTTCAACCACCAGAACCTATTAAAAAAATGGGGCATGAACACAGATGACTGTAACCCTCTGGGGGAACAGAAACAGGAGAATTGCTGGGGTTTGCTGGTGTGAAAACAGTAGCTCCAGAGACTCCACCCTTGATGGGCCTCCTCTGGCCTCTACCGTATACATAGGGAGTGTGCATCTGCATACATGTGTGTATAAACTACACTCACACACCCCAACTTTTTCAAAAAAGGATGTGTTACAAATTGTAAAATACTTGCCATTGTGAAGATTGCAAATGGTTATGAGACACGCTCTTCATTTGTTGGTATTTTTTCTTTTCTTTTTTTTCCCCAAAGAGTTTTGTCATATTAAAATGAAAATGAATGCCATAGGACTGGGAAGATCATGGCATTGTCATGAGGAAGCATTCACATGCCACCTGGAGTTCTTTCTAACAAGGCAGACCCCGTGGTTACAGGAACCCAAAAGGAGTTAAACAGTTCATAGCTTAATTGCCTTCTAAGTTTTTACAGCACCAAGAAAAGTCTTGACCCTACCAAGCAAGCTGGCAGAAAAATACGACTTCTTAGAACCTTTTGACCTTGAAGCACTCATCTCAAAGAAAAACCTTTCTCCACCCACAGTCTGGAATGTTTATCCATCATCCTGTGTATGAAAGAAAACGAGTCTACTGAGACAAGTTTCACTGAAAGAATTATAGATCTGAAAAAAAAAAAGTACTTGAACTCACTCAAAGCCAGTTTGCAGTTTTCAAAGAATCTTGTGGGAAAGCCACAGAAAATGGCCATTGTGATGTCCTTCCCGAGCCTAACTTCCTAACTGTCTACATGTCCAAGAGATTCCTGGAGCCCAGGGACAGCTGAGCAACAATATGGTAGAGACCAGAAAGCCAAGAAGTGCTCATCTGTGCAATTGAGGAGCTACACCTAGGTGGGTAATCAATGGCTTGCTTATTGGCAGAGAGATCCACTCAGTGGCAGGTAACCCTTAACTGGAACTGGGATCCATGGTAAACCCTTGTGAAGACCAAGAACCTAGACTCTAAGGAGAAACCCCCACTAACCAGAGATCTACAGAGAGGCTACAACCATTAGAATCTCGCCAAATTAATGTTTGTCTCATTTAACCTATACTGATCTCACTCTCCATTGGAGATTCTGTTTGTATGTTTCAGAAAGCACCGAGAACTATGGACAACCCAATTCCATAAACAGGTCCTGAGATGAAATGTTACCTGTCACCCAGGCAGGAGATGAACCACCCCTAACTTATGATTTAAAGTCCAAAGGAAACCTTTGAGGAAGTGGTGAGATGAGCAAGACACCTACCTCCACAGCAAGCCAGATAACCTGGGACAGGATAATGCAGACAAACAGAGGATACCCAACACAATCCAAAGCAGAAATCTAGAGACTCTTAAGAACTCAATAGTAAAGCAGACCTAAAACTCACCCACCATGACTCGGGGATCTGAGCTAAAGAGGGGGTGGAAAGAGTGTAAAAGCCATGGTGGAGGAGAATATCCAGAGACATGGCTCCCCTCAGCAACAAACAGCACACAAAGTAAAAAACTGGCTACCTCTCATACAATCCATAATCCCCTATCTCATGGACTGGTCCAGTAAGCCCACTGAGGAGGGCTCCCAACGGGTTGGGGACAGAGAGGAGGGAAATGGGTGTACCATCACAAGACTTGCTCATGCAATGTATCTAATTATTGACAATAAATATGGGAAAAAGAAAGTTTCATAAGCAAAAAGCATAAAAGCTCATCGCAAATATTAGCTTACTTTGTGCAAATAATGCAATTTATTGAGGAACATTTTCGTTAGTTTTATAGTCTGACATATCTTGTTATTCAACTTTTAAAAATAAATAAAAATATGTCCCTGAATAACACTATACACACACACACACACACACACACACACACACACACACACACACACACACACAGATCCCATATAAAGGAATCTATGGTAGTTCAAACAGCACTTTTTGGGAAGTTTTATTTATGTCACTTATGGTTCTATGATGTTTTGCCAGCCATTGCTTAAATAATTAGACTGTATTTCCATTTTTGTAAAGTTAAAATTAGAGTACCTGCTATTGTTGCTTATTACCCATTGTAGGTCTGTTCTATCAAGTTATAATGAATGCTGAGTTAGCAGGCACCGTTGCATATAGAAGAAATAAGGGATCAAGTTTGTGAGTCTCTCTCTGGACACAGCATAATCATCAATCAACCAATGAGTATCTACACTCTCTTATGTGTGTTTTGGTATATGGGTACCTAATTTAAAATGTGTGGTGTTTTGTTAAGAACTGAAAGTCAATAACACTATAACTTATGAGTAAACAAAGCTTATCTAGCATGTTTGTTGTTGTATTTTTCTCAAATAGGCACTTCATAGTCTTTCTGTTTTGAGGAACAATATGCATTCAGCATTAAGATCAGAAAGCATTTTAAGCAAGGCAAAATCAGCAACAGAGAGCAAAAATATGCAAAAATAAGTGACACTAAATAGAACACAGAAAGGACACGTGTTCAGTATGAGCATTGAAATAAGATAATAATACTATAGTGTTTTCCTACTCTGGCTGATAATGTGTGTAGGGGAATCTGAAATTCCTATCTCTTGGTGAATGTATGAAAGATCTTGAAAGTGCTGGGAGTGTTGATTATGGGGTTGCAAATAACTTTTAATTAAGCTCACAAATTTTATATAAGTTTGTGAATAATGAAGACCAACTGTCCTTAGGAACATTAAGGATCAATTTTTGATTTCCTTAGAAAAAATTCTTTAAATGGAAATGAAGGCTTATATCTGTTAGTCTGTGACTGGGACATGGGATGCCTGCTCTCTTGTTAGTATGACTAAGTTCTGAAGATGGAAAGGAGGCAGACAGAACTTCTACAAGAAAGATGAAAGTGCTGATTGATAATTGTTCCTGTCTAGTAACTTCTAAAAGATGTTTAGGACATTCATTTATTCAGCAATTTGTATTGCAAGAAGTTCATTTGGTAGGAGACATACAGAGGAGAAGGTAGTATATTTACTCTCTTCTCAGCTTCTTTGGGAAAATACATAGCCTAGACTTTTTATTTTAATTTTTTGGTTTTTTGAGGTAGGGTCTCACTTTAGCCCAGGCTGACCTGGAATTCATTATGTAGTCTCAGGGTGGCCTTGAACTCACGGCAATCCTCCTACCTCTGCCTCCCGAGTGTTGGGATTAGAGGCGTGCGCCACCACGCCCGGCTAGCCCAGACTTTTTTGGACTGGTCTTCTACAGTAGATTGAAACAAAAATTGTATTTGCTTTCATTTGTATCTCCTCAAAATGTCCATTTTTCCTGGACAGATCCCACTGGGAATATGGGATGAAGATCGGCAGAGCAATGCGTAGCCTCCAGATCTTTGAGGCTAGTATATAGCTGAGGTGCATCTGAGAGCAAAATGACGATTATGAAAGAATATATTTAT
Source organism: Zapus hudsonius (assembly GCA_004024765.1). Classification (NCBI taxonomy): domain Eukaryota; kingdom Metazoa; phylum Chordata; class Mammalia; order Rodentia; family Dipodidae; genus Zapus; species Zapus hudsonius. The sequence continues at coordinate 9,763 of PVHP010025682.1, read as the reverse complement.
GTTACTAAACTGTTATTATTGGTGGTGGAGTATGAAATAATGTCATTAACAGAAATCATCAATTTTATAAGATTCCCCGAAGGAACAACAGTTTTAAAGAAGCATGTCTGGCTGATTTTGAGAAAGCTAATGTTCTTAATACATGCCAGAAATCATAGGCATAGGCCCTGTAGTTTAAGGATTTCAGACCACCAGGAAAAGTCGATTTATTCATCATGCCTCTGTGAATAGAATGTAAGTGGAAATTCAATGCTGATACAAACAACTTATGTTCCTGGGACTGAATTTTTAATGAATAAAATTAAGAAACAACAAACACAAGTTCATTTGTAGATGATCTGAGTCGGAACTGCTAGGGCTAAGAGTAATTCAACTGTCTCAAACCCTCATTGTCAGCCATGGTAGCCTCATCCATCATCCAGTCAGTCTGTGACAGCATGAATGTGAAATCATGTCTGAAAGTCGGTTTACCATCATGCTTTTCCTCGCCTTAGCCATCCAGTTCTCAGGAGCCGGATGTTGGGTGGATTCATCTTCATTTTTACTTTATTTTACTGGGATCAATGCAATCTACATTTTTTAACTTTTTTCATTTGATTATATAAAATATGAACAGAAAGAAGTGTCCTATATTTTTGTTTTAATAGAGGACAAAAGTATTTATAGGTTCATTGTACCTGCCAGGAAATAGCGTTTCCCACAGTTGTAAATACTGGGTATATCCAATAGCATGAGTCACTGGACTATCAATCCATCATAACATTACTATTCACATGATTGTTGATGTACGCTTTCTACTGACTTACTATTATTTCATTAATAAGCATTAGTATTATTCCAATATTATTGGAAGCAATAATATTCAATCCCATCTTTTAACCTTTTTTATATTTCTTCCATACATTCCAGTAGGGCGTTTCACATTATGATGGGATGTTAGTCTTGACTGGTTCTGAATATGAAATACATTCAATCACAATAAAGCTTAACACTATGCGGAGCTTAGAATCATTTCAGCAATGGACAACAAGCTGCTCTGTGAAGAGTATGCATAGCCTAGGAGAAAGCGAGGATTCAGGGAATGGGTAAGGAAACAGTGTGAGCACAGTAAAACAAGTCATGAAAACACCTACTCCAGCCCCACCAGTATTCCTTAAAGATAAGCCATGTGCTTCAGGGGCCTGGCAGCCAGACACTATGTGTGAAGTAAGAATGCCCAGCATCAAGCTGTCTCCTCCCCTAACTCACTGCAAAGCTGTCTGGGAACTAGGTGACTCCATTAACTTTCTGTTCTAACCAACATCAAGTGAAAAGTTTGTTTTTGGAGGATTTTTTGGGTCTGTTTTCAATATAACTTAAAGGAAAGTTTTATATAAATTTGGGCTTCTACTTAATCCCTCTCCTTAATTTTCTTAGGAGGAACTGAGTAATGGAAGCATACAAAACAAGATTATAATGGCAAATGGCTATTCTTAAACGTGATTATCAATTTTAAGGGACAGAGACACTTGAATGTTTTGCAATACCAAACCGAAAAAAAGTTATAAAAACTTCAGTTCATCCCTCTAATGTTCCTAAATGTTGGTATTGTTTCTGTGTAGATTAACATATTAAATTAAGCCAAGATTTTAGACTGGGCAAAAGCCTAGCACTCTATTAAAAGAAAATGATGTTTAAAACAAACAAAAATACAAGTTAGTTGTTTCATGTTACATTTCACAACCATTATGTTAAATGTTTTCTAGGGCTGGAGAGATGGCTCAGCGGTTAAGGCTCTTCCCTCCAGTGCCTAAGGCCCAGGGTTCAATTCCCCAGGACTCACATAAGCCAGACCCACAAGGTGGTGGCCCTGGTGTGCTCGTTCTCTCTCTCTCTCTCTCTCTCTCTCTCTCTCTCTCTCTCTCTCTCTCTCTCTGTGTGTGCTTGAAATGAATAAATAAAATAAAATAAATATTTTCTATAGAAACAGGGTCCTTTATGTCACAACTCCAATTATTTACTGCTAGATGTTTAAACTTATAGACTAGTATTCACCTGGAACCTGTGGATGGTGACATCTTGAGGTTTTGTGAGTTTCAACCTAAGGCATACCAGGTCCTCTCCTAGGACCACACTTGCAGGGAAGGGGAGGGAGAGGAAACCACAGATCAAGTTCTTAAGATTGTTTCACTCTCTTCCAGGCTTTCTGTTTCTTGGCGATCTGTCCAAAAGTTCACCGTCCTCTGCTTTAGGTTTTCTGTCTTCCTCCTCTTGACTGACAGGGCCAGCATCTTCTTCAGCATCACTTTTTTTTGTTTTTCTTCTAGTTTTTCTTCACCTTCTTCCTCTTCTCCCTCGTTCTTTTCCTCCTCCTTCCCTTCTTCCTTCACATCTGGCTGGGGAGCATCAGTCTTCTTGTACTCCATAGGATTGGACTGTTTCTTCCCAGAAGAGCAGAAGAGGATAACAAGGAACACAAATGAAAGAAGCTATGTAAGGAAATGTGACTCAAAAATGGAACCCCAACCCTGTGCAGTACACAGTGGTCTGAGTACAGTCCTTCATTAAAAAAAAAAAAAGAAGAAAAAAGTCATCATCTATTTCTCTCAATGTTCAAAAACTTGTAGGCATAGGGTAGGACCAGTATAGTCAATTGTCATCTTGAACACTATTACAGAAAAAAAAAAAAAGATGAACTTCAAAAATGTTAAAACAAAAAGATCATCATTATGACAATCTATGATAGACACCAAATTTTGAATAAATATGAAGAGTTCTTATATTTGTAGTTCTATCTTCAATATGATTAAAGTCTCTGCCCAAACCCAAGAGTATTTGTGAATATTTCTTCTTTTTCTTCTGTCATATTTTATGTGTGGATGGTGTGGTGCAACTGTCTATACATGTTTTTATTTGTGGGTACACAAGTATGTGCACATATATTTAGAGGCCAGAGATCAACATTGCCTTCCTCAATCTCTCTCCATTTTAGGTTTTTTTTTTTTTTTTTTTGATTTTTTGAGGTGGGGTCTCGCTCTAGTCCAGGCTGACCTGGAATCCACTATGTAGTCTCAGGGTGGCCTTGAAATCACGGTGATCCTCCTACCTCTTCCTCCCAAGTGCTGGGATTAAAGGCGTGTGCCACCACGCCCAGCCCTTCATCTTAGTTTTTTGAGACTAGGTCTCTCACCAAACCTGGCGATCATTGATTTGACTAAGTTACCTAACCAGCAAGCCCTGTGGATTTCTGCCTTAGCAGTGCTGGAATCACAGACGTATACCGGCATGCCTGACTTTTATGTGGGTACTGGGATTCCAATCTCAGGTCACCATGATTGCATTGCTGGCACTTTTCCTGCTGAGATGTCTCCCTAGTCCCAAGTATTTACTTTCTAAATTGCCTTCCAAGAATGTCCATACAAAGCCAACCAAGAGAATTTGTACAATATATTTTAAAAGTGTTTGAGGCTGAAATATAGGTAGTGAAACTCATGGATATTTTGAGATCTGGGAAATGGTCAAGTACAGTTCCCAGCTGCACCTGATTAATCTTGAGGCATACTACAAGGGAGCCAAGGCCAGTCAATTCAGTCCTTAAGTACTAGAGAGGGTCTGCAAATTTTTAGATACTGTGATATAAGAAGGGTGGCATTTACATACCATTGGACCCCACTGTCATTTGAATAGGTATGGTGGGGGGGTCTGCTCTATGTCAAATGATGAATACTGCCTTTAAGAGAAAAAAAATATGATGTCTTGGATTTGATGCTTGTTACATCTTGGGTACCCAGCAAATGTGAGAAGAGATCCCACTTAATCCTCATCTCAACCCTAAAATCAAGATAATTCTCCTTTCACAGATTATAAATCTGAGGCCCAAAGAAGAAAAGAAAATATAACAAGTAGGCGGTGTGCATTTGGAAATAATCTCAAGAGATTGAGTAGAAATCCAATTCAAGTTGAACATCATAGCAGACCGATTGCCTTGGTCTTCAGATAGAGAATTGAATGAGTTCTAGCATGGCTGAAAAAAAAAAAAAAGAACAAAGATCAAAAGCTTCAGGAAAAGGAAAGAAGGGAGAAAAATTTAGGCTACTCTTATTTCCAATTTTATCACAGACCAATTTGATCGATGCAATTCTTTGCCCCTGACATTTGATAGCAGTGTACATAAGCTACATAGTCCTGGGAAATCCCAAGGAAAGAGGGATACTAAGGTACACAGCTCCCAAATTCAAAGAGGAAAAAATCCTTGATGTTATTTCTGATATGCTTATATCTTGTGTATCATTGATTGCAAACGACTTTGAGTATAGACTTCTGAATATGTTAACCAAGTGTTTTTCTTCTGCATAAAACATGAAATTGTCAAGCGTGGAGGCCTACACAGTTCACTGCAGCCACCAGAACTCATTGATTCCTGCATTTATTTCTTCCAGATTTCCAATCTATTTTTCATGCTGCTTGTCATATATAGTTGACATGTGTCACAAGATGCTGCGACCTATTGCAGTGAGGCAAAACTATCAGGCAAAATTTTTAAAGAATGATACATTTAAATGTTTATCTGTTCACTTTGATGTATGAGGTAAATGCTAAATATTAACACATCGAAAAATAAATTAAATTAAATTAGTTCTCTGAAATCAGAAAAGCTAAGACACAAAAATCAAAAGAGAAAGGCATTCCTAGTCCAATCTTTGCTTACTTAAATGCATGAAACTTACAATGTTCATTAAAATGTCAATGAAACATTAACACCTAATAACCTTTCATCTCTTTTCTTGCTACCACTGTGTCTTGGATTTCAGATCCTAGGATTGTAATCTAATTGTCATACTAATTATCTCTGAGCTATCTGGATATCTCTTTGTTTACAAAGGATCAATTTTTCTTATCATTTAAATCTTGCTACTCCTCTGAAAATTATTATGAGTTAAAGGAAATGAGAATAGAAGAGGAAAGAAAATTGTTTTAATTCAATAATAGATTTATTCAATATTCTGTATACTAAATGATACACACCTACTGAACTGAAATGCATATATATCATATAAATTTGTATTTCATTTATAGATCAAGCAATATTAATGTGCTAGTCTATTGGGTAATGTTGATATAAGGTAAGCAACAGGGCTTCTTATACCCTGGTGACCCATGGAAGAAAATCTAGATAGATTATAGGTCAAGAAAATTAACTGATGATCTCTGCTTCACTCTGACAATATATAAAATAAAAATATATTCATCATGCCATACCTGGGTCTAACCTCATATCCCATGCAAAAGCAGAGATTAAAAAAATAAAAAAAAGAAAAGCTGACATGATCTTTTTTATTGAACAAATTTCTTTGTGCAGAATATCAACAATGCAAAGATGACTTTAATATCAACATAATGAAAAGGCAAAGCCCTTTCTATGACAGGAAATTAGGTATTATTTTCCTATGTCTTTAGAGCACTCCTTCTTGACACTTGCATTTGTGTTTCTCACAGAAAAAGTTAAGTTATTCATTCAATTCCGAGGGTGCATGTGGATGCTTATTGTGTGCTTTCTCATCTTTTTGTTGTTGATGTTTGTATGTTTGTTTTGAGACAGAGTCACACCCAGTCTGGGCTGGCCTCAAACTTTTTCTTAGGATACCCTGGACTCCTAATCCTCCTGCCTCTCCCTCTTGAGTGCTGAGATCACATGGGTGCCTCATCTTGCCTACCTTTTTGTGTCTCTTTTGTCACAACTCCTGCCACCAGTTCTTACAATTGTTACATCATCATAACCTGTTAGATTGACCTACATTCAATTTCTGAGATCTAAAGTACAGACATTTAAAAATAAAAATTCTTTAAGTTTCCACCCACATCTCTGTTCTCCCCACATTAAGTCTGGTTCTTTACTCATTCAGCTTGAATCCCTTCAATTACTTCCCCAAGCCCCAGTATCTTCCCACTTTAACTTGGTTACTTTTGACTCCTCCTTTAGGTCTCTGTCTCTCTGCTTCTTTGCCTATTTCTCCAAATACTTGGCACTGAACAAAGGACATCTGCGGTCTTCCTCAGCCGAAAAGAATACCTGTTCCAATCCTTGTTGTTCTCTTTTACGGCTCCTGACAGACCCACTATTTAGAACACAGTTCCATTGAGTGCCTCTGCCTGCTTTGTTTTGTATTCTGTTTCTGACAACAGGCATCACTATAGAAATAATTGCATAGGTCGGGGATTTATTCTTTCTTCACAGTAATTAAAGCTTATTTTGATGGCATTCAACTTTCTCAGATAAGCAATGGCAACAACCTGCTGCAAAAAAAAAAAAAAATCTGTTATTCTCTAAATTGGAAAGATTCTCTACCCACTACATGTTCCGCTCGAAATTGGTTTTAACTAGGGACAATAACATCTATTATCTCCATAAGGAAAGCTATATTTTCACCTTATTAGTCATCAATACAATTCCGGTGCTGCCTGTCTTTAATCTGATGCTTATCGATGTGGATTGAATATCTGTTCTGACACTCAGATTCTTCAGAAAAAGCGCCCAGGAGATGCTATTGCAGAGCCTACTTTGACAGCTCTTGCAACACACACCGGAAACCTCTTAAGTGGATAAACTTCCCTAACCCAGCAAAATGTACTGCTGATCTTTAAGGGAGCACTTTTCTGTGTTTATTTCTTTTATTTTTATTTTTTCTATTCTGTGTGTGCACATGCGTGTGCATATGCACATATGCATGAGTGCGCATGCACATCTCTGCATGGGTGTGTGCATTTGTGTGCATACGTCTAAGCATTAAAGGATCAGTTCTTCAATGATTCTTTGCAATATAGACTCAGGCTGGTGGTCCCAGCACTCAAGAGGGTCAGGAGTTCAAAGTCAGTCAGAGCTATATAAGACACTGTCTCTAATAATAATAACTAATAATAATAATGTTTATTACACTCCCAGTAGATTAAAAATATAATAGACTAAAATTGCTTTATTTATTGGCATACAAAAATTAGGCTTCATTATGTTTTTAAACAATTTTTCCCTTCATCTCTGTTTCCCCTTCTCTCTTATGTCCTCCCCTCCAACTAAGCATCCATTGGGATCTCACACTACATGTCTCATTTTGTCTGTCTCCCCCTTCTCAACTGTTGTTCCCACTTGTGGTCTCCTATCTCTAATCATAGCCTGTACTCAGTCTCACATTCTTTGTTTACATACATACAAATATTAAAAGTTAGGATCCACACATGAGAAAGAACATGTGATTTTTGTTTTTCTGGGCTTGGGCTACTCACTTAGCATAATATTTTCAAGGTCCATCCATTTTCCTATAAATTTCCTGAATCCAGTTTCCTTTAGACTGTGTAAAATTCAATTGAGTATATCTACCACATTTTTATGATCAAATCATCAGTTGAGGGACATTTAGGTGGATTCCATTTCTTAGCACAAGTATCTCTGTGATAAAATATAGAATTCTTTGGATAGATGTCCAGAGCTGGTAGATCAGAGTCATATGATAGTTCAATTTTTAGCTCTGAAAAAAAATCTACACTGATTTCCAGTTTACACTCTTATCAACAATGAATAAGAGTTCTCCTTTCTCCATAGTCTTCCCCCATTTTTTTTGTCACTAGTTTTATTGATGATAAGCATTCTGGCTGGGGTGAGATCAAATCTCAAAGTGGTTTTAATTTTCATGAATTTATTGGCTAAGATTGTTGAACATTTTTTAAATGTCTATTGGTCATTTGTGTTTCTTCTTTAGAGAAATGTCTGTTCATTTCATTGGCCCAATGATTGATTGCAATTTTTGTGGTTTTGATGTATAATATTTGTACTACTTCATATATTCTAAATATCATCCCCCTCTTACCTGGAAAATTTTTCTTCCATTGTGTAGGCTGGTTTGTTTTTATTCTGCTGATAAGTTTCTTTTGCACTGCAGAAAGGTTTTAATTGTATGTAGTCCCATTTGTTGATTCTAAAGACTAAGGTGGTTTGAATCAGATGTCTCCATTAACTCATATATTTTTGAATGCTTGGTCCCCAGATGGTAGCAATTTGGGAGGTGGAGCCTTGCCGGGGTGAGTTTTGGGGTACTTCATCTAGTTCCCCCTTGCCAAACTCAGCTTACTCTCTTGCTGCTATCTTCCACCTGCTAGCAGAGGGTGGTGTCTGGCCTTTTCTCAATTCCTGCTATTAAAAGCTTCCCTCAAGACTGTAAGCCAAAATAGATCCTTTCCTTCCATTATCTACTTCTGGGGTTTTTGTCCCACCACCATGAAGTTAACTACAGCAGACTATTTCTTGTCCTCTTCAGAAAGTGCTCATCTGCTCCTATAACTTGCAGTGAATCAGCCATGTTTTCTTCTAGTATTTTCAGGGATTCGGGCTTGACATAAACATCCTTGAGTTGATCTTTGTGCAGGATGAGAGCAGATTGCCTCTAAAGCAAGTCAATAAGAGGCAGGGTCAACATCCTTGCAATGAATCCCTGTGAGGTCATTGGGTGAAGCTGTGAAGATGAAAAACCAAGTCTTAACAACTCTCCTCCTACACTAATGGGCTTCCAGTAACCAATGTAACAGTGAGGCATCTCAGCTACACACTTGGCCAGAGAGTTGAAGATTTTATTTTGTATTGTTGGCTGTTTTGTTGTTGGTTTTTAAAAATATCTTTATTGTCAATAATTAGATGAAATAAGCAAATTTTATGATGGTACCCCTATTTCCTTCCTCCCTATCCCCAACCCACTGGGGACCCTCCTTGGTGCACATATTGGATAAGTCCATGGGGCAGGGTGTTATGGATAACAAAGAGGTAGCCAGATTTTTTTTCTTCCCTTTTTTATGTTTTTGCTGAGGGGGAAATGTCTCTGGATATTCTCCCCCACCATGGCTCTTAAAATCTTTCTGCCCCCTCTTTGAGTGTTCAGTTCCCTGAGTCATGGTGGGTAAGTTTTCAGTTAGCATTATTGTTGAGTTATTAAGTATCTCTGGACTTCTGCTTTGGATTGTGTTGGGTATTTTGGTGTCTGTCTCCATGGGCCTGTTTTGTTGTTTTAAAGACATTATGATCAATTAGTCCCAGAGATGCACCATGTTGGGCAGTTGCTACCAAGTGTAATGCTAGTAATCATTTTTCCAATGCTTTCCACATTTTGAAGGTTCAGAGAAATTTTTTGTCTGTCCAAATTCAACTCCTCCCCATGATACAGTTTAAAAAGCTTAAAATTGAAAAGTCTTTCACACTGTGGAGAATAAAAGCATAATGATCAAAGTCAGCAGACTGTCCAGAAGAGATAATTACAATGGAACCCTGTATATGATACAAAAAGTGAAGCAATGGGCAACGGAAAATGATCAGAGAAATTTGGATACAAAATTTTAATGAAAGAATGGACTGGTTGATTGCACTGTTCCCCATAACTGAAGCGTTAGAAACAAAGTTAATTCTAACATAGAAAAATTTAATCTGAGTAAGAGAGTTCTTAAGTTAGGAGACAAGAATTTTTTTTTTCCTTGTCAACCTTTGAACTTGTTGAGTTCAATCTTTCAATGGGATTAATCCAACTGCATCTTCAAACTAGATATGGAAAGTTATGTTTTTATTTAAAATGATTATTTTCTTTTGAGACCAAGAATTACTGACAGCATCAACATCTTAACCCAACTCAGAAATATGAAGCAAATACTCAAGTCTGGGAAGCAGTCTGGCACCTAAGCAGATTAGAGGGAGCAGCCTCCATGGTTTATACAAGACTAGGAATAGGCTGCATTCCCACCAGCCATGGTGACA
>PVHP010025681.1:0-25336 GCA_004024765.1 Zapus hudsonius | reverse complement strand
TATATATATATATATATATATATATATATATATATATATATATATATATATATATATATATATACATCTTGGAAGAATGTCTGAGTTCATTGTCCATTTTTCTTTTTTGTTGTAAAAGATAATATTTCATTACATTTTTACAACTCTAGGGTTGTAGGTTGCCTTTTCACTAATTGCATACACATTTTTAATTCTATTATAATGTTATTCTAAAATTTTAATTTATTTTTGTTGTTATTTCAACTACTCCATTGCCAAATTTAAGATTATAATATCTAGCTCAGGTTTTCTTATAAGACTTTTAGAGTTTCAGTACTTATATTGAGTTACCTTTGCATTAAACCTGAGGCAGATGTCTAATTTTATAAATTCACTATTTAGCATGTTTTTATCTCATTCTTTGAGAACCATTTATTGAACATATTATTCTCTTCCATTCTCTTTCTTCCTAGCATGAGGAGTGGAAGAGGAATGGAGGAAAGAAGGGAGGCAGGGAGAGGAGGAGAGAGAGAGGGAGGGAGGGAGGGGGGAAAGAGAGAGGGAAGCAATAGAGAGAGATAATATTTTACAATGTTTCCCACACTTGTGATGGATTGGTTTGTTAATGGTATTAACCTTTTCATTTCTTCAAGGTCTAATCACCTCTAATTAAGCTTCACTTTCCAACAATATACTTTGGGGATTGTTTCTAAAACATGCTTTCTTTTAGTACAGCTTCAAACCATAGCAAATTGTCTTGACACCTTTAAGAATTACTGATCATAGATGCTAACTTTCTATTCAATTCCATTATGTATGTGTATATATATATATATATATATATATATATATATATATATATATATATATATATATATATATATATATATATATATCTTTAACCATATTAAATATACTAATTAATGACTACCTTAACCTTTTCATGTATTTGGGTCTTTTAAAATTTATTTCACTGATATGTTTTACTTTTCTGCATATAGATCTTACAACTCCTTGTTTATTCCTAAGTGGTTTATTCTTCACAATAGTACTGCATATGCAATGTGTTCTATTGATTTCTGACTTAGATTGATAATTTCTAGTGTGTGATAAGACTGACCCTCGTATGTTTAGCATGTATAGTATGCTGACACTGTTAATTCTGGGCATGTATCTATGTGCTGTTTGTATTTGTAGATGTGCCCTCTCTATGAGTATGCAAGTAGAAGCCAAAGGAGAACTTGGGGAGTTCTAATCTAGTGCTCATCTGCATGCTTCCATGAGTTGGGTCTTTCACCAAACCAGGAGCTGACATTTTCAATCAGACAGGCTGATCAGTGAGGCCCATTGACTCTCCAGAATCAGAACCTACCACAGTCCTGGGGTTACAAGTATGTATGTCCACACCAGCAGTTTACATGATGCTCGGGCTGGAACTCAGATGAGATTAGTCCCTTTCAGTCCCTCATGCTTGCACAATAAGCTCTCTTAGACACTGAATCATTTCAAAATCCCATGTATTTCTTAATCAGTGATAATAATATATTATGAATCACACAATACTATGGATTCTTTAGGAGTTTTGTAGAGAAGCTGCATATCATCTGTGAGCAGAAACAGTTTTCTTTCTTTCTTTGAAAATATGATGTGTTTTTTTCTTCCATAATCTGTGACTAGACTGGAATCCTTGTTTCATTGTTATTTTCATGTTCTTCATGAGAAATTTTTTGTATCTCTTATTAAGTATGATTAGCTGTATGCTTTTCACAGATAACCTGAAGAAAGATGGATTCTATGATGTCTTCGACTATTCCAACTCTTTTTTAAGAAAGCCATTTGCTGAGCTAAGGAAAAGCACCATGAAGCCACCTGTGTGTTGTCCTTATTCCAGCATGACTATGGTGTTCTGTAATGTTCCAGCTCAGGAACACACGCTGTGCCCAATGCATAAAGTCCAGAGAGGAGCGCTTTCTCAATCTGGTTGTAATGTGATACGAAGCATGCACAAGTGAGATTCTGTCTCATGAGGAAGCTTTTCTGAGCCTGCCATAGATCTTAGGTTTCTGCTGACCCTGGCCTTCTATTTGTGAGAACCATTGGTTGTTACTTGTGCCAGGGTTCTTGGTCATCAGTCTCAAGCAAGTGCTAAGGGCTCTTAGATCCTGTCTTTCTGACAGCTCTTCTCATACCTTGGGACTACTATCACAATTTAGTCAGCTTTGAGCTTCTATTGGCCTTAGAAACCTTCTGGAATTGATGTGAAATTTTGCAAATCATTTATGAATTAAGGAAGGTCTCCTCTATTTCTAGTTTCTTAAATTGCTCAAGTTATCTGTGTCTCTTTCATGCTTTCAAATGATTTCTCTGCATCAAATTTCATTTTTAAATTAGAATAATGTGACATGCTCCATTCACTGACTTGTATATGCTGATCATATTTGGAATTAATGGGAAAAATCCCACTGCATTATGATAAGTAATTCTATCAACATGATGAACATAGTTGATAAGGTTATTTGAAAATACTCCTTTTTATGAGGATTTTTGCTTGTAAATTTCTAGTGATGTCATTTTCTCACTAGTTTCATTAGCAGGTTCTTTTATTTTTGGCAAGAACTTGAGAAGAATTCTGAGTCTTATTTTTCTCTCATTTTTGAATAACAGTTTTTTTTCCAAATGTAGAATTTGGGACAAATATTATTTTACCTTACATTTTTCTCTTTTCTGCTCTGAAAATATTTTCAGCCTTGATAATATTGTGGTCTTTTATATACCCAGAAGTATCAGGGCACTTTTTTTATTGTCCATAATGCATTACATTGTTTATTGGGCCAACAATGAGCTGTTATCCCCAATTCCTCATTGCCTCCCTTCCCCATCCCCAGTCAGCTGGATATCCTCCTCCGTGGGCCTTCTGTATCAGTCTCTGTGGTAGGGGACCATGGATAGCCTAGTCTTCAGCCAGGTTCTCCTGACCCAAGTTTGTTGATACTGCAGGATGCCACTTTTCAAAACCCTTATTTATAGAAACATCTTATTTCCCAGTCTCTTCTCTCCCCCTTGTGATGTGTCCATTGTTTGCCACACCCATTATCTCTCAGCCTATGTCAGCACAGAAAACTCAGTTTCCCTCCCAATGACAAGTTCTTACCCCTGTAAACCACTTTAGGCTTGGGAGAGCTCCAAGAATAGTGAAATTAAATCAGTCAACCCAGGATAAGTCAGTGAGACAGACACCTATGACTTCCAAAACAACTTAAAGTTGAAGCACAAAGACTCTTAAGCTCACAACAATAAAACAGACTTAAAACTCACCCTCTATGACTCAGGGAACTGAGTGGAAGAGGGAGCAGAAAGATTGTAAGAGCCATGGTGGGAGAGAATATCCAGAGACATCCCCCCTGAGCTACAACACACAAAAGGGGGGGGGGGGAACCTGGCTGCCTCCAGGGCTATCCATACCCTCCTATCCCATAGACTGATCCAGTATGCTCACCATGGAGGATCCCCAGTGGAATGGGGACAGGGAGGAGGGAAATGGGAATACCAACACAATATTTGCTCATACAATGTATCTAATTTTGGACAATGAAGATTTAAAACAACTAGCCTTGTCACTAAGACAGATACTTTTGATACTATAATTCTTTGGGAATAGATTCTACTGCTCCCCCTCTTCCTGTAGTGGAAGCAACACAAGTCCTTAAATTAGGATGGCTGGACATTTTCTGACTAAATAATGGCACAAATGACATGCATTTCATAGAAAACATACTTTTGGATGGTGACTTCACTTTTCCATCAGCTGGGCATGAGCCTCAAGCTGTAGCTTCCTTTAGCCAGGCAGTCATAATGGTGAACATGGGAAATTCTGGGCACTGAAAGTTGTGTTCTGTGCTGCTAAGCTATAATGCCCAAGAGGTTAAGTGTATTAAATGCATTTTTGACTTATGATATGTTCTCTTATGGCAAATTAGTCAGGACTTGACCTCATTTTAAGTTGGGGATCACAGGGAAACCTTTGTCTTCAATGCTAATGCCATTGAGGGAAGTGTAAGATGAGAGAGAGCAAGGCAAAATGAAACACCACACAAATACTTCTTCCTCTGACTTGGAAGATTTTCCCTTTGGTTAGGCATTTGCTTGGTGATTTGAAACCTTTTATTAGTTTCCAGACTTCTAGTGAAGTTTTAAACCATTTTCCATCCTCTGTAAAGATTTTCCTTAATTACACTGGTTTGAATTTGTTATATTTAGTTATCCTGATGGTACCTCTGGTTTGTTTTTCATATCTGAAAATATTTATTTCAAGTTATGTCCTTAATCATTTTATTTCATTTGAGGATTTTCTATTTTTGATATACGTTCTTTTATGCTTCATAGTAAAAAATATCTGAGCTTTTCACTTTTGTAATGGGTCAAACTTTACTTGATGCACACAAATTGGAGTAATTTTTAGTGAATACCTGTGGGTTATTTGAATTTCTTTTGTTCTCCGGTATATCAGGTCTTCCATTGCTTGCTTGTCTTTTCTTTTCTTTTCTTTTTGAAATCTCTTTCAGGTATTGATACTAGATTGACTTTCATGTTATCCACTCAATTATGTTTTGTATTTCATAGATATACCTTATAAATTATTTTCATTATAAATTTTGCTCGTGAATTTATGACTTCTCTATTCAGTTTCTGTCTGAAAATTCAAATATATCTAAACCCTGTGACATAGTTTCTATTAACATTCTACAAGCCCCTTTTATTCTTAAGTCTTCTATGTACTGGCTTATTTCATAGAACTGTTAGCTAACACTGGAAAAATAAAAAAAAAACATTTTTCATGTACTCTAACATGACTGCATTGTGTCCCTCAGGCATTTTATGAGCAGTATTTCATGATGAATAAATTTAATGGGTTTTTCTATTTCTTTTCTTCTCTATATGAAGAATGCACCCACACTGAATACCTAAGACGTTTACTTCCTCAAGGGGCAAAATACTTTAAAACTACTTTCAGTTTTAAAAGGAAGACTAGGTGTGGTTTGTCTCCTGCCAGGATGTCAGCCATCATTCCATGTCTTATTGGTGGAAATGACTTTTCCCCAGCTCTCTCAATGCCTCTGAAAAATACAAACAGAATTTCTATCAGGCAGTGAGATCAATATAGGTTAAATGAGACAACATTGCTAGTTTGGCTCCTAATGGGTGTAGCCCCTCTGTAGCTTTCCGGTAGTGGGAATTTTGGGAATTTCCCCTAGAATCCCGAGATCTTGGTACCCATAGGATTTTGTCTTGTCACTTAGCCAATCCTTAAACTGTGGTTTACCCTCCTCGGTTTGGTGTCACTATTGCACAGATGAGCATTTCTTGATTTGCTGGACTCTTCCATATAGCCTGTGTTCATCATTCTTGTGACAACTGTCTCTATTGTATATCAGTGGTCTCTGCTTTCTCCAAATATCATTGACCATTTTCCCCTGGCAGCTCCTGCAACACCTTCCAGTACTACACATGCTACCATCTGGGAGCTGGTTACCATTCTGGATCTAGCAGGATCTCTTGGTGTTGTTTGATGACTCTGTGATTTCTTCAGCAATAGGGTCTTACCTTAGGCCTGGGGCGGGTACTCAAGAGCTTTGACAGAAGTCTGTCACGTTTTTGGGACCTCATGGGTCTCTTTGATCAACAACTCAGTGTGGGAAGGAGCCAATAACTGAGACAGGGAGATGTAAGCCTGAACAATTATTCTTGAGGTTAGGCCTCCTCCCATTCAATTCATGGCCCCTCATACCAGATGGTGCCCTCACTTTCTTTAGTAGCTTACTGTAAAAAAATCTAGGGTTTTATGGTGACAATTATTAATTTAGTTTACTATATGAGTCCCCATCCCTTTCAACCCCCAGCTTCCTATTCCCCCCATCCTCCCATTACCCCCCAAAAAAAATTCATTCCATTCCCGTTTACAAACTCTCCGTTCACTGATGGATTTTCTTTATGCTCTGGTTTAACATGGTTAGGAACCACATATGAGGGGAAATATGTGACACTTAGCTTTCTGCTTATGTGTGGTCACTAAAAATGATCTGCTCCAAGTCAGACCATTTTTCTTTAAATTTATTATGTCATTTTTCCTTTCTGCTGCATAGAATTCCATAGTGTATATGAATCACAACTTTGATATCCATTTGTCCAGTGATGGGCATTTGGGTTGATTCCAATTCCTCACTATTATGAATTGATCTGCTATGAACAAGGTTGAGCAAATGTCTCTGTGCTTTGGTGAGGAATCTTGAGGGTAGATGCACAGTGGAGGGATAGCTGCATCCGCCAGTAGCTCTATATCCATCCTGCTCTGGAACCTCCACATTGCTTTCCATAGTGGTTGTACCAGTTTGCATTCTCACCAGCAGTGAATGAGGGTCCCTTTTCCCCAATAACCTCACCAACAACTGTTGTTAGTAGATTTTTTAATGATTGCCATTCTGGCAGGAGTTAGATGGAATCTCATTTTTGTTTTGATTTGCATTTCTCTCATGATTAATGACATTGAATATTTTCTCAAATGGGAGTTGGCCATTTGTATTTCTTCCTTTTTGAATTCCCTATTGAGTTCTGTTCCCTATTTTGTGAGAGTGCTGTTTGATAGTTTTTTATTTATTTTTTTGAGTAGTAATGTATTTTTAATTATTGGCTATTCTTGAAAATTAATATCCACATTCAGATTTTTTTTTAAGATTCAAAGGAAACTTTTTAAAAACTTTCATCTTTTTTTACTGTCTTCATTTTTTCTGTCTCTTAAGTTTTTTATGTTCATAGATCCCATTTTATGGAAAAGGTGCTTTGGAGTATGAATAGATAGTAGACAATGACAGACCAAAATGTTGATTTTTTTACTTCACTAACCTCAAAGATAAAAGTTAAATATTGCTTTTTTTTGTTCTAGCCATGTATATACTTAATATCACAGAACACACTTTGCCCAAATAGTATCATGTTCTGAGAGCAGCACTAGAAAGTTCTCCCTTGAAGAACCAGACTCCAGTGTCTCTATAAGAGACAAGTTCAAAATGTCTAAGAGCAGTTTAATAAAAAAAAGAAAGAAATGAATTAGTCTTATAAAAAGACTTCAATTAGTCTAATACTAACAGGTTTATAGTTTTGGCTTAAGTGCTTGAGAAAATATTTCATATGAATTGATTATTTTGGATAGATGTTTCTACTCTAAATCATGCATTTATTTTTTGAGACGTTTAGTGTCAAGCAGTATATTGTGCTGTGTGGTAGAGACCACTGTAGTGTCTTGTAATCTCGACATGGTGATGCACACCTGTATTTGTAGCATGGAGTTTGGAATTTTGTAAACTCTTTTAAATCCTTTAAAGAAATCTTTAATACTCAGTTACATAGTGAGTTTGAGGGCAGCTTAGGGTACAAGAGACCCTTTATGAGGGGGGTCAGGAAGAGGAATAAAGAAAAATGAAGATTTGTTAGGAACTGGTATATGCTTATTTAAATAGGATTTGAAATTACATTCCAAGCAGACCTTTTCCTTCCCTGCTCTGTCCTCTACCTTTCTACTTCCTCCCTTCCTCTACTATAGCCTTTAAAATAAAATTTGAAAATAACACAAGTATATATATAAGATAGATGCTGCTAATTGTGTCCAAACAGGTCACCTACAACTAGTGAGAATTGAAACATTCAGTTTTTGTTGTTAATTACAATAAAAACAGAAGGAAATCTATATTTTTTAGAAATGCAGTAACAGAAAGATCTCTACTAGTTATTATTGTACTTATAAAAGTAATTTAATCAATTATGATTAGCCTTAAAATTAAATTACTGTTTAGGACTAAATATTTGCTATACTTATTAGAAATTTTAATTTTCATAATTAATAATCTCAACAAAGCCATATATGTATATATATATACATATAAATTTTATCTATGTTTAATTCCTAAACTATAATGTCATAAACCACAAAATAACATCAAACTAAATTGCATGACATCTCAAATAAAGATGCATAATGACTAATTACTTCAGAAGGGATATAAAGGCCAACATGATAATGTAATTGGGATTTTAATTAATTTAATTAGTTTTTAAATTACCACATATAAATTCCTATTATCATAATTCCTTTTTGTGGCTAAAAATTTAAAGCCATATAATTGGTTCCTAAAAAAGTGAGAGATAAAGTAATTAACTTTCATGAAATACATTTTTAGATATTGTCCCTAGAGATACTGATAAAAGGAAGTGACTTTTTGACCACTCTTGTGAAAATCTGTCTGCGTAATGTAGAGCTTTTGAGAACCTTTGGGGAATTATAGCTAAAGAGAATAGACTAGAACTTTTATTAGAATAACAAATATTCCCATCACAGTCATGCTGTCTTTCTAAGTCGGAAGGTTGTCACTAATATTGATGATCATAGGTACATGTGAAAGTAAATCTACAGAACCGGAGTCAAGAGGAGATGGTGGTGCCAGAGATGAGATTAGTGGAATTCCTCTACCACAGGGCATCAGTTGGCAGAGAGGAAGCCAGGGCTATAATGATATGTTACATATGAAACTCTTGACTTCTTGATTAAGAAGGGTACTTCTTTTTAGGGTACAAGAGACCCTTTATTTCAGTTTGGCATCCATTAATTAATTAATGAATTCTCTGCATGAAATTATGAAGTATCTAATAGTGAACTTAGCTTAAAATTTACTCTGAGAATTTTAAGAATTGGTTTCTCATTGAGTGCATCAGGGTCCCTTGCTGCTACAAACAAATTCCTTTTCAGCTTTATGTGGGTACCTAGGGAATTGAACCTGGGCTAGTAGGCTTTGCAAACAAACTTCTTTAATTGATGAGCCAACTACCCAAACCCATGGGCTCTCATGTAAAAAAATTAATATACTAGAGGATTTGACTTTTAAAAACACTTATTTTTTTCAACAATTTAACTCAATAACACAAATGGTAAGTACTGTAGCAACCATCTTCACTTCAATTCCGTAAGGACCAATAAGATGGTTGTCTTACAAATCCCTTTTAAAAATCTTTCGTAAATTCTTTTTATAGAATTAGAAATAATGCTTCCATTTCTTTTCCTACCACTTTTGTAATGAGGTGGCATCTTCATGAAAAAGGAGGCAGATAGAAACCCTGATGTTCTCAACCGCACTGCATGAGTGATTGCTGAAAACTACCACAGGAGTCGAAATCTGCTGTGATAACTGCTAGAAATCTATAAAAGGAAACTCTATGACTGTTTAAAAATCTGAATGTCAGTGAAATGTCTCTGAGTGATAAACTACTTCATTTTACAATCTATAAACCGGAGATAATATTTGCCACCCACATATCTCAGAGGAATGACGCGAGAAAAGTGCTTTGTAGTTTTGTCATATTGAGCCTTCATTCTAATCATCCTATTAACCTGCTTCTTAGTCACTTCAAAGACCTGATAAAGTGGCATGTCATTGTTCAAACATGTTCTGTAAGCTGTCACACCACATTTCTCTCTGCTCCTGAGAAGAGAATGTGCCTAAGCAAGGTGCTTGGCATCTGATTCAAAGGGACTTTGAATTTGGTTTCTGTTACCAAATATTACAGCAACTTCAACCATTTTTTTCATAGATACCTTGGATCAGGGAACTTTGCCAATTAAACAGGCTTTTAAAATAAAATAATTACTTATAAAAGTAATTTCTATAGTGTGTACATTCAAAACCTTTATTTTGAACAAAACATATATCATTCAGCAAATGTATTTATGCATAATTATATGTAGCAAATTTACCACTTCAGCAGAAGTTTCAATATAATGTAGAGAACTTACGTTTTGCCTCAATACTTTTTATTTCCTGATGATTATATTGTACATGAATTTCAACTTTCGAATATATATGAAATGCTACTTTAGATATTAGACTGAAAGTGAAGTTTTCTTTAAATAAATAGCATAATTTTGTGCTAGCAACAGATATCATCAGTTCTGAAGGACACACTCCCTTTTCTTCTGAGATATATAAAGACAGGTTAAATTTATCCAATTCTTGTGCAGTTCGTTTTAACCACATGGCTGGCTTCAAACCAAGGAATTCATTAATCCCATCATTTATAACCTCAAAATGTGAACACTGATTACTAGCTTTCATTCTTCATTCTCTTGGACATGAACAAATTTGTAAAAGATTCTACAAGTCTAGATAGAAATGGTCAGACTCCCTCAGTCACTGCATGGAGGAGATACACCTGCAGGCTAGGAAGCACATGTGTGATGACAATGTGCGCATGAAATACACTTCAGTTAAGCCAGTGAGACATAAACCAAAGATTTTTAACACAAAGACCCCTAAGCTCACAACAATAAAGCAGCCTTAATACTCATCCACCACAACTCAGGGAACTGAGCAGAACAGGGGTTGGAAAGATTGTGAGAGCCATGGTGGAGGAGACTATCCAGAGGCATGGCACCCCTCAGTAACAACATACTAGGGCCAGGAGAACCTGGCTGAATACTAGGCTGTCCATGGTCCCTTGTCACAAGGACTGATCCAGAAGACCCACGGAGGAGGATATCCAGGTGGTTGGGGATGGGGGAGGGGGAGTATCGGAGAATTGGGGATAACAACTCATTGTTTGCCCACTAAATAATGTAACTCATTATGAAAAATAAAAAAAGAAATACACTTCAATTACATTTAAGATATAGACCGCATCTGCTATAACTACACTACCTAGTCTACTCTAATAAAACAGAAGCATTTGTTCCTTATCTAGTGAATGCAAATTGGGCACTGGGATTCAATTATTTCTATTACTGTTATTCCTGTAAACACAAATTCAAAGACCATTGCTATGAGAATCCTAACAAAATCAGAGTCACTTTTGAGTGCTCAGTGCTAAATGAGACCTCTACATCATCCCTCTCCAAGATGAAGAACCTAGACAAGAAGGCAGAAAGAATGTCAGAGCCAGAGGGATGCCGAGGAGTGCTGTGGAAGGCTGTATTCTGGACATGGCACGGCCATCACATTCATGAAATCTCATGGCTGTGGTTACCTGCATATGATCCTCACACTAATGGACCCATCAACATTCCATCAGGGATGGTGCAGAAGAGCATGAGGCCTCCATCCCTTCCTGAGGAGTAATTTACAATTAAGAATTACTAGGGAGAACATATTTTCTTTGGTGTTATAGCTACTGGTAAGTGGCATTTGCTCTGGTTAAAGCAATATAATTGACCCTTCATTCTTCTTGTTATTACTCCTCTTCCTGCTCCCTGACACAAAGGATCTTTTTTTGAAACACACACACACACACACACACACACACACACACACACACACGCGCGTTTGTGCACACAAAATGACTGCAAATTAGAAAAAAGAATATCTTGAGGAAGAAAGTGTTCAGTGTGAAGAGAAGAGGGAAAGAGAAAGCAATGGGAGATGATTACAACCAAAATATACTACTTTGTACAAAAATTGTCAATAATTAAAATAAATTTAAAAATCCAAGTCACAATGACAGTGGTTTAAAGGTGTGCCAGTTTAGTCAAGTGAGCAGGAGACATGTCAATGATTCTCTTCAATTGAAAAGCAGAAATCAAGGATAAGTGGTGTGATTGCCAACAAGACTTTGAGGGAGTCACAGAAAACTTTTCCCCTGGGTAGATTGGAATACACATCTAGAGATGTCTCAGATGGCAGACCAATGTATGGTTGCACCAAATCCTTACAGAGCACGGTGAGGGGTTGCCTACAGGAGCTTGAGATAGTCAAGTGCAGCTGTATCACCACAAAGTCCCACCCCTTCCTGGATGGTGACCTCATGGAAGCTTTGTCATAGACTCCCCTAAGCAGCTTAACCATCAAGAAGTCTTATTTCCTCCTAGAAGAAGACCTCACCATAGCCACTTAGATAGAGCTCCCTGTCAGGATGAGCCCTGTGGATGCTCTGCCCTGAGCCCTAGGGTGAGGGCTTAGAGACAAAGCCACTGTACAATCAAGCAGTATCATCTCATCCTGAAGGATGACCTCCTGGAAGCTGCAGCAGAGAGTCCCACTTCTTTATAATCTAGTGTTTCCCCAGATCACTTGTAGCTGGGTGGTGGAGGGCAGGCAGGAGGAGTTGCTTTAGGGGAGGGTCTTATGATCCTGCCTTGCCGCACCTACTAGGGAGTTGTCAGTTGCTCTGTTACTGCTACTATAGACATTGAATGGTGTAGATTCGCTCTAAAATTGGCATAGCTACTGGGCAAAAGCATTTTCAACCTCAAGATAGCTCTTATGTTATGCCTAGAGGAAAATTGCCTTACAACAAAGGGTGATTGGATTTTTATCCAAATTCCTTCAAATCAGCACATGAACACTCATCCTTTTCTCTGAAGCTTTTACAGATGACAGAAAACTCAACCATATCTCATTCCACAATCCTGGAACTTCATATTAACTAGATCACACACTCCCTTTTAAAGTAATAATTCAACATAGATGATACAGGTTAACAACTCATGATGGGAAAATAACCCCATTTTAATAAACTTTATTATAAAAATCAGAGTTATATACATTTTCTAGAGTCATAGATCTTGAAAGCACTATAAAGAGTGTTGGTGGATATTTTTATTACTATATTCTGACCAATTTATTAGGAACACTGAATTAGAAAATATTCAACTATAGATAGCTTTTAGGGGAAATGCAAGGTTAATTTCCTCCAAGCCTCTGATTATAATGTATGTGATAAAATTGTAAATGCATTGTTTTAGTCAGATTTCTAGAACTGTGACAAAATCCCTGAGATAAACAATTTATAAAGGAAGAAAGATTTATTTTGAGTTATGGTTTCAGAAGTTTCAGTCTCTGGACAGTAAGATCAATGGTTTCTGCCCTATAGTGAGGCATAACATCACAGTGTGGTTCAGCAAAGCTGATCATCTCATGGTAGCCAGTCAGGGGTGGACTGATTCTCATTATACCTTTTATGAGTACAGGAGTACTCTACCCTCTGGAATATCTCACTATCTCCCAATAGCCCCTTCAGATAGGGACCAAGTCTTCAACAAGAGAATTTGGATGGTGTTTAAGTCAGAGACATAATATAACTTTTTATAATGTGTGTTTTTGTTTAAAGATATCTTATTTAATACATACAATTAGTTCACTAACTTAAATTTAAAACCAACAGAATAATAATTCATCCCTGACCAAAGTTTATCTAACAAAAGTATTATCTTCAAAAGTTCTTGCTCCCATTGCACACCTAAATTCCCCTGATTATGACACTTTTTGTAATTGTGATTCTTTGTCTAATGCTTTTTCCCTGTTAGATAAAATTCATAAACCTAGCCTAGGCCATTCTTGCTCTTCTGTTCTAGAATGTGCTAACTATCTTTGTGGTAGTGAATTAATAATTCTGGATATAGAAGAATAAATAAAAAAGGAATTTCTTCTGCATTGATTGTGGTGCACTAGTTCTCTGGAGAATACACAGGTCCATTAGAGTAGTGACAATATCACTGTACATGGCAATGGTCCTAACACTCTTTAAGGAGCAAGTATTGGACTGCATTTAAAGGCTCCCACAACAATCACAGGAGAGGGGTCTCTTTGCAGGGCCTAGAGCCCAAGTTAAATATGAGCAAAGAATACAAATAGCAAAATTGGGGCTATTTCTATATCCCTGTGGTGTTTAGCAAACAGAGTAGGTTATAGACTTGTGATGTTCAGTGCATAAACTATATGCTGTTACCCACATTACCATAGGTGTCTTTGATTAACAAGGAAAAAAAGCATTAAATGTATACAAACTAACTTCAAATTTGTACATGTCTCCTTCCATCAGAAATTAAGGCCACAAGCAAAGAAAAACAACACTTAACCTCATCTGCTTCTCCAAGCTGGAGAAGATACAGAGGCACAGCTGCTCCAGAAGGAATTTTCAATGAGCAGCAAGGAAAAAAAAATCTTTACCCTGAAGACTTTTAAGCCTGGCAAAGAATAAACACAGCCATTACCCAAGTTCACAGCTGTAACCTTGGGGAGCTGAACTGGAACATGGAGCAGTTGCCACCTGCACAGCCAAAGAAAGACAAGTAGCAGGAGTTTCACATCAGCTCCGTGATTTCTTGGCTGCAGAAAAGGTGGCATCTTTCACAGAGCAAGCTGTTTTCTTGCTTTTAATGACTCTGATTCTACTGAAGATTGTTGTTTTATAATGGAGAAAAACCCTTGCTGGCAACACTGTCTATATACTGATCTGTCATAAAAGACTCTCACAGATGCGTCTGCCCAGTCCCCCCTGCGATAGCACATTCATTGTGGGTAATGTTTGTGGTGGATTCTGCCCAAGAGGACCCACCAACAATGCGTTTCTCCAAACACGCATTATCTGCCAAACATCTCACATATCTCTGAAGATTTTTAGCCCACTACCTTTCATAAAACAGACTCTACATTCAGTAGCTGAAGAATAAAGATGAAAAGAAGATAAAAATTCTGCACATTTTTCCCAGGCAAGCAACCAGCCGGCAACATAGTTATTTAAAACTTTTCTGATATCTATATTTTTTCTGTATTAGATAGATGTCATGTATAAAGTCCCATATTTTGAGCTTCTAGATTTATTTCCATATGATAAGGTTTTTACTAAACTTTAGGCCAATAAAACCAAACTAATCAAACAAAATGCATCAGGCATACCTTTATGGCATTGCATCAGGAGGAGCATCATTTCAGGTCATCCCACAGTTGCTGGCATTTCATCACTTTGTTAAGGTGGTGAAAGCTAGGTCTATAGATCTCTATTTTTAAAGGCAAATTTCTCTTTGTTATTAGTTAGAGAAATGATTCTCACCAAATGAATCATTAAATAATCAAGTATGAAATGTGAGGTGGAGACAGAGTAGTTTAGGGAACCATTAGAATAATGAATTCAAGATATCACCAGATTGGCATTAGCAAGTATTAGCAAAAGAGACATGGTAAGAAAGCACCCCACAGATGCTGAAGCAATAGAACCAACAGTGACAGCAGTTGGATTAGACACAAGGCATGGGGCAAGATTTGAAGAATGAGACACCAGTATAAGAAGCATCCTGGTTCAGGGTTGAAGGGTGGAAATAGTTCCATCTGTGCTAAATACTGGATAATCTGGGAGGTTTGAAATGTGGGCATGAGTAGGCCTCTGTTGGTAAAGGAGGATCAAATTAAAGAAGCATAACTGTTCACAAAGTATTTAGTTTCTTTTCCTAGCCCTTCCTGAGGGATCCCATTAATGCTGTTAAATAAATATATGTTAAAAAATAACACATAGAAGTGACTTGGCATATGTTTACAGTTTGTGCTTGTGTATTTTTTAAAATTATATTTAATATCTATGAAAAAGGCCTCTTACTATTTATCTCTTAATGTTGTATAGAAATAATTCATAATATTGCTTTTGATAATCAGTACAATTTCTTATCTGTACCTTCATTGAGATTATAAATTTATCAGGTAATATAGAACACATAACTCCACATTTAAAGGAATACTAAATCATGGAAAGCTGAAGTTTGGGGATGAAAATAGTACAAAAAGACAAGGTCCCCCATTAAATGTCAAGTTACTAAGAATTCATGCTATGTTCTTTAATAATTCACTGATTAGTCTGCAAATTATTTCGTAGAGTTTACAGTAATTAACACCTTACTTGAACTATCATGGTTATAAAAAAACTTAAGTCTTGCCTTGGTTGTATTTTCTCAGCTTTGAGTAGAATAAAATTCTTTGGAAGTTTTGTCATTTGAATTAACTGTATGAAACATTCACAAAATAGTAGATCTAAGATCATAGTCATAACCACATTTTTTTGAATCTGAGTTCAGGTCCCAGAATGAGCAGTAGAGTCATACATGTATGTGACATATAATGAATGTATATAACATAAATTTCTCCAAGATGATAACCAAGTGGCAGGAACATGACAAAACCTTCAACATGGAAGAATTAGAAGTTTGCTTCTGTTGTTATAATTAATTCAGCAGATCAAATGAAAGTCCCCACAGCTGAGGTTACAGACATGTGTGGCCACTCACAGCTCTTGTGGGTTCTTGATATTCCAACTCAGCTGTTCCAGGCCCCTTCAGGAACTACCAAGCCATCTATATATCTATATATTTTTCTTATGCTATTGCATAGTATAATTATTTTAGTGTAAGAATAATGTCACAAAGGAGAAATAGGAGCAAGCTAGTTCTTTTTAAATTGGTACTCTGTGGTAAAGTCCCTAAGAGGAGAAGCTACCTTGTTTGTCCTCGCAGAGCTGTCAAGACTAGGATTCAGCATCTGATCCTCAATGGTGTGAGTGTGTGAGTGGGGGGGGGGTCTTCCACAATCTAGGTGGTGGGGGAGCCTGCTTCTTCCACAATCTACATGGTGGGAAAGGCGGGTGCTTCTTCCATAATCTAGATGGTGGGAGCCCTGCTTCTTCCACAGTCTAGATGGTGAGGGCCCTGCTTCTTCCACAATCTAGGTGGTGGGGCTTGACCTGGGTGTGAAGGCCTCTTGGTGGCATTCTCCTGGCACCAGCTCTTTCTCTCTGCTTTTCCCCTTTTCCCAGCAGCTGGGAGGAGAAAGCAGATTTATGGCTCTTCCTCCATTTTGGAGAGCTAATAGAGCTGTGTTTCTTTCTCCTGAATAGTAAATGTGCCTCTTCTCCCTGCATGTCTTTGGAAGGGAAAGACTTGTGATACCTGTCTGGGTACTTCTGTTTGTTCCACACATGCATTCTTTTTCCAGATGTCATCTTCACTTCATTAGGACTTTCCTTTAAACTCTAGGTCTACCACCTGTGTAATAACTCTCGACTTTCTTTAATGCTCAATTTCCAGGCATCTGGATTTCCCAGTTCCTTTTCTAGTGCTGTCTTTTTGTTTCCTTAAGCCTTGAGTCCTTTACTATGGAATCTCAACTTTCTAATGTGGAAGAACAGGGTTGGCACTTTTTATGCATTGCTCCCGCATGAGTATTTTAAGTGTTTCTTCTCAATCTTTGTCATGGGCTTCTAGATCCTGTCTTCTAGAAACCACTTTTCCCTAAATAAACTTCATAATTCTTAATTTCTCCCTAAATTCTCAGTTTTCTATTTTTTTTGTTAAAAATAGATAAGTACACAAGAGTTGGGGCTCTTAACCTCTCCCTGAAATCCAATATCCTACCTGCATTAGTCTCAAGATAACTCCCAAATTTGAGCTAAATTTCCCTAAAATTGACAATATATTTGTTTCAGGAACAGTTGAGATATTTGGCTCATGACTTAAGACTGAGTCAGGTCCAATGTCATGGATTGTCCTTATTTATTGTAATCATGGTGTTTAGTACCATCCTGAAGTCTCTAAGGGCTTGATCAATTGAGCTAAGGAAAGATTATGCTTGAATGATAGAAGATATGTGAGTTAAAATACGTAGTTTATGGATTTTATAATTTATCTAAAAGTTCACATAGCTATTTTATGAGAGCTGACTTACAGTAGAGCCTTTGATTATTGCATATAACATATTTAGGATTACTTATTTCTGTTTATGCATCCCTTTGAGAAGGAGTGAATGAACATGAAAACATCACATCTTTTGCCAATTTTGTGTTGACTTCAATAGAAGTTGATTAAAAGCAAAACACTCATCTGGTAGTAAGGGATTAAGGTTGGTTAGGAAATTCAGAGAGATACAGAGGCCTATTTAAGATGCTTGAGATTTCTTTAATCAGAAACATAATTTATAGCCGGGTGTGGTGGCGCACACCTTTAATCCCAGCACTCGGGAGGCAGAGGTAGGAGGATTGCCATGAGTTCAAGGCCACCCTGTGACTACATAGTGAATTCCAGGTCATCCTGGACTACAGGGAGACCCTACCTCAAAAAACCAAACCAAAACAAAACAAAACATAATTTATGGGCTGGAGAGATGACTCAGTGATGAAGGTACTTTCCCTAAGAGCCCAAGGGCCTAGGTCCAGTGCCCCAGTACCCATGTAAGCCAGATGAACAAAATGACACTCTGGAGTTCATTTGCAGTGGCTACAGACCATTCTCTCTTTCTGTGTCTCTGTATCTGTCTATATCTCTCTGCTTGCAAATAAATACATACATAAATAAAATATTCTTAAAAATTCTCTATAAATGCCATTTTCATTCACTAGCAGTATCATACACATATTTTATTAGTATTGATTCAAGTAATACCCCATGCCTTGGTTAAGTTAGTAACCATATTCACACACTGTCCCAAATAACTTCAGGTTGTAGAAATTAATAACTAACACATTATTTCCTTGTCTTAAAATAATAATGTGAGAGATGTGTGCAAAAAGGGGAGACTAAAGAAGACAAGTTTAAGAATTTGCTTAAGTAAATTCTTACCATTTTGGTTTGGAATACAAAAATAAATGCTTGAAAATCTGACAGCTGTCCTCAATTCCAGTAGTTACTTCATTTTTCCTGGGAGGTTGTTTACCTATGCCAGCAGATGGTCATATCTCAAAAAAAAGGATTCCATTTCAGAGGGATGAGAATTGCAAGTAGCCCATGACTGTGGGCTAAGCAAGGCTTTCCTGTGCTTATTTCCAGAATGGGGAAAGAAAGCACAGGCTGAGTCATGGACTGAACTTGTGGCATACATTAGTATGTGATAAAAATGAGCTATGATTGGAGGTCATAGAGAATAATTCTCTCAGATCACATACAAAAAGAGAGCCCTGTAGTGCATCTTTTACTATGGGATGTGATTGTGGCTGGAAGAAATGAAGACTCAATTTTCTTCTGTGCTAAACAGAGATACATCATCCCAATTTGCTGGAGTATGCAAAATTAAATCAGTAAGAGTTACTTCTTTGGCTATGCTTTCATTTTATTTGCTAGTAAATCATTTAATTGTAGAAAGTTTATTTTATACTTAATCAGATTTTAGCTCCTAGATTATTGGGCTTTAAAATTTTAAGGGTTCCAATTTTTTTCTCCTTATTAAAATCCTTGGCATGTTACCAGCATGCTATATAAACTAAGGCCACAGAAGAACTCTCCCTGGAAGGTTTTGTTTGAAGCAAGTGTTAGGTATAAGAAATGCTCCACTAAGATTGGAAAAGTTTAAATAATACACAGATCAACGTTTTGGTGAGAATGTTTCCTAGATTCAAGTTAGGACAGTAGCTAGATGAGAGTATTCTCTCCACCTTTATAACATCCATAAATTAGGACAAATATGTTTCAGAGACACCTGCTGTTACTGTGTAAATAGAGGAAATGGGAGTTTCCTTTTCCCCTCTGCCATCAAAGAATTACTTGGTGAATACTATAATGTATAGCATTGAACAAATGAGAATTGTAGGGGTAAAAAAAAAACTTGCTGACAGTATTCTGCTTTTATTACAGGTAAAATCTACCTAATTATATCTCTTATAATCCTACTTATTACTGACAAGGAGACTTCCAGCTGGCTATTATGCTAAATGATTCCGCCCCTCCCATCGTGACAGGAATGGAAAGTCTGTGACTGTAGGAAAGAGGGGCTGCCTGAGAAACGTAAGTCAGTGCAGTGCATTTTGGTTTGTTAGATATGCTACTTTGGTCTTTTGACAGTTGCTCTGGGAATAAATAACATCTGCCATACAATTGGCTGGCAAAACTCATTTGTAGTGTAATTAAACAGCCATCATTTTGTTGGAGCGTAAACATGAAGATGAATTAGTCCATGAATTAGCAAGTCCAACATCACTTGATGGCTCCCAGCTAGACAGGCGCAATATAGATTTCATACATATGAAGTGTCTTTACCACGACAGCAACACAATCGAATTCAAAAGCAATATCTCTCATTTTCAAGCTGAGACAAGTGTGTTCAGACAGCCCTGTAACTTTGATTGTGTCCTTCCTGTTTGATCCCTATTCTGTGTCTTCTCTGGTGGCAGGTCCAGGTGACCTTCTCTAATTTAAAATTATATCTTACAACTGCCTTTTGACATTTTCGCTTCTGGAGTTGTTGGCATCCTTTCTTCATTACTAGACAAAAGCTAAAACTGGAATCAGAAGTCAATCCAAGTAAGTTCTTAGCTTGAAGCACTTATTCCTTCCACTGATGTGTCAGTGGTTCAATTCATGTTAAGGTCGTAAAAGGAGAAAAAAAGAAACGTGGCTGTTTATACTTTATTTCATGCTTTTTCTCACATATCATGGAGGGTTGCTTCTGAATAGTAGGTCATTTTAACAAAAGCTTTCAATTTGCAATCAAACCTTTTTTAAAGGACTGATTAGGCAGTGGAGTTGGGCTAACCTTTTTCACTCTTCCCACCTCTTGCTCTCAGCTCTGGGCCAGGTGACTGGACCTTAGACTGCTTACAGAAGAGGAGAGAGAGAAAATGCAAAAGGTTTTAAAGTCTGGCAAGGAGAGATGCAGGGAAACCAAGTCTTCACTTCTTTTATCATTGTGCTCCTATACATCTTGTTCTAGGGACAGAAGTCAGAAAATTTGTTACTAGGTATTTCCTAAGTGAGAAAAGAAAGCATTTTGTTCAAGGAATAGCAAGTATATACTCAGTTGTGAATAAATGTATGTTTTCTGGAGGAATAGATTTAAAAAACCGTGATATATTTACACCATGGAATTCTATTCAGCTGAAAGGAAAAATGACATATCGAAATTTAGGGAAAAATGGTCTGACTTGGAACAGATTCTACTAAGGGATCTCTCAAAAGAACAGAGAGCCAAATGCCGCATATCCCCAGGCCTGAGGCAAAACCCTGTTGTTGAAGAAACCACAGAAAGTCATCATCCGCATCGAGAGACCCTTTGAGGTCCAGAATGGTAACCAGCCCCCAGATGGTAGTCAGTATAGTGCTGGAAGGCACTTCAATAAGCTGCCAGGGAAAGCTGGTCAATGACAGCTGGAGTAAACAGAGACCACTGGCATGAAACACAGTCTGCTGCCATGAGTATGCTGAACACACTTCCTACTTGGAGAGAACAGTGAACCAAGAAAAAAACACTTGTGCAATCGAGGAGCCAAAGCCTTGGGGGAGGCAAATAACAGCTTTTAAATTTGGCCAAATATTCCACTTAGTGAGCAGAAGCCCTTAACTGGAACTGGGGACTTAGGGCGATATGCACTGGGAGCCGGACGTTTGGGCCCCCAATGAGAGATGCACTATGTGAGCGATTGATGGAGAGGCTAATAAAAATAGGATCTAGCTAATTCAGAAATGTGTATCTCAGTTAACCTATACTGATCTCACTCTCCGATGGAGATTCTGTTTGTATCTTTCAGATTGCAGTGAGAGAGCTGTGGCTCATCCAACCCTACCAACAAATTGCAGGCCGATAGTTGACATCCTGACAAGAATGAGCCACCTCAGACATACTGTGGAGGATCCATATGGAACCCCACAGAGAATGATGGGATGAACAAGTGACCCATAGTGACAGCTAATCAGTCAACACAGGATAAACCAGTGAGACAGACACCAATGATTTTCGACACAACCTAAAGCAGAAGTACAGAGACCCCTAAGTTCTCAACAATAAAGCAGCTTTAATGATCACCCACCGTGACTCAGGGAACAGAGTGGAAGAGAGGACGGAAAGATTGTGAGAGTCTTGGCGGGGAGAATATCCAGAGGCATGGCACCCCTTCAGTAACAACACACTAGGACCTGCAGAACCGGGCTGACTCCTAGGCTGTCCATGGTCCCCTACCCCAAGGACTGATCCAGAAGTTCCATGGAGGAGGATATCCAGCTGAGTGTGGATGGGGAACAGGGGCATTGGGGAACTGGGGATAACAACTCATTGTTTGTCCACTAAATAATGTAACTCAGTATGTACAATAAAAAATTAAAATTAAAAAAAGAAAGTTCATTACAATCTGTTTTCTTGTGGAAAGCTTCTTTATGAGGACTTCAAAGATAAGAATGATGGGTTTGTAGAAGTATTTTGTCTCATATGTTGCTATTATTGATCCTTTTTCCCCTTGTACCTCTGCATATGTGTTATAAAATATTCTGCTCATCTAAGCAATAATCCATGGTCAGGTTATGGTCATAACTTTCATAACTAACCTATTTGGGCTTCTTAATCTAAAGTAACAGACAATTTTAAAGTTTCACTGGTTTCATGGGATTAAGTATATTTTTCTGATCCAGACAGATTATAATATATATAATATATATTATATATTAATTGTACATATTATATCTACAATTATATAGATAATAAATATATATATATATATATGCCATTGGGATTTGGTTCACACAGCTTTTATCCATGAGAACCTATGTGTCCTGCTTTCAGGCCAGGAACAAAAGGGGGGTGCTCTTTCAACAGTCCTTTTCAGAGTGGGCTTGATAATGGCTCAGGTGTGTTGTACTTACAGCACATTGACCAAAATCTGTGAAATAGCCCTACCTAATCCCAGAGGAGTAATGAGAAGAAAGGTACATATGTGCACCATTCTCTCTCAGCAAAGTTATATACTCTTGGGAGTCAGATTTGAAAACGAAGTTGTTATTGGTTAACTAAAACTGGAAAGTCAATTGCACATATGAACAATCTAGGAAAACCTTATCTCTTTAAAAATTCCACAGAAAACAGACATCAAGAGATGCAAGGTTAGTTTAATAGTGGTGATTCATCAATATAACCCACCGATGAATAGAATGTCAATAAAAATATAGCAAATCAATAAAAAGTATCCTACAGAATTTTTATGCTTTCCTGACATCACCTCTCAGAAAAATTTAAATAGAAAAAACTTCCTCAATCTAATAAAGGGAGCCTACTAATGAAAATGCACATCCAACATTAGACATAATAGTGAAATATTAACTATCTCCCCACAATTTAAAATAAAAGTTCAAATGTGTCCTCTTTCACTATTTATAATTAATTGTGCTAGAAGTCGCACCCAATAGTCCAATAATAAAATTGTAAACGATACCCAGTTTAGGGAGAAAAAAGCAAAAATATTTTTATTAACAAATAAAAAAGATTTTTGTGAAAAGAATACAAGCTAACACACACTTTTGTCTATGTCACCAGATACAGGTTCATTATAGAAAAGTTATTTGTACCCTGTATGTTAGTATAAAATAATAGGCACACAGGATTTTGAAAAATGCCACCAAAGCATTTAATTCTTAGGAAAAAAGCTGATGCTAAGCAAAATTAAAGACCCTACAGATAAATATGACAAACATTCCAAGTTTGTAAATACTCAACTTTATGGATATAACTGAGTAAAGTTGATAATTTTTTCCTGTATGTTGAAGTATATATTAAATAGTGTTAATTTCCTAAAGTCTTGAAAGTCATTTCCAAAATATATGAAAATGTAAAGAATCTAGAAAAGCTCAAGTAGATTTGGGTAAAGAAAAATATTAAGACTGCCTAAGCTTCAAGTTTCCATATAAAGCAACAGTGATAAAATTTGTATGATATTGACTTATAAATAGTCTAATAGATCAATTGAACATAAAAGAAATTCCACACAAAGACAAGAAACGAAAGTGGTATGTTAATTGAAGGGGAAGAGTTTTAATAGATAGTTCTGGTTGTCATGTGAAGAGTGAAATTTTAATGATCATACAACACCTTCATGAAATTTGAGTAGGTGAAGATTCTTTAGAGAGAGCACAAATATACTTATTCATGAAAGAATTGATAAGATGGATTCTATTCAAGCAAAGATTTCTCATTAAAACAATAAAAAGGCAAGTCACACACTGAGAGAAATACTTGCACACATATGAAAGGGTTGTCAATTTAAATATAAAAATGTTTTATATGAAAAATCCAAAGTTGAATAATCCCAAATAATTTTAACATAAACGTTTCAAAGTATACAAATCCAAGAAAATTCATTAAAATGCCTTCTATGTAAATAATAACAAAGAAATGCAAGATACTGCACACTTCAAAAAAAAAGAAACTTCTTCAAAAACACCAGATTTGCATTGAACTCAAAAGATCAATGAACATAAATGTTGAATGCAGAGGCAGTGATGGGATAAGCAAGAGACCTATAACCACAGCCAATCGGTCAACCCAGGATGAGCCAGCGAGACAAACACCAACTATTTTGAACACAACCTCAAGCAGAAGTACAGAGGCTCCTAAGGGCTCAACAATAAAGCAGCCTTAATATTCACCCACCATGAGTCAGGGAACTGAGAGGAAGAGGGAGCAGAAAGATTGTAAGAGTAATGGTGGGGGAGAATTTCCAGGGGCATGGCTCCCCTCAATAACAACATACAAAGGGGGCTGAAACTGGGTTGATTCCTAGGCTATCCATAATCCCCTACCTCATGGACTGATCCAGACTCCCCATGGAGGAGGTAATCCAACTGATCAGGGACAGTGAAGAGGGAAATAGGGGAATTGGAGACATCAAGACATTATTTTCTTTTTAAGTGTATCTAATTATGGATAATAAAAATGTTGTATGCAGAGTACAAATAAGTCTTTTTGTCTATTCCTGATGGAAGTATAAAATAGACTAACAGTTTTTAGTCAACTCTGGGAGTTTCTCAAGATAAATATATATCTAGACTGTGTGTCTTCAATTTAACATTTCAGTTTTCACTTAGGAGAAAAGACATATATAAAAGTGCAAAAAAAAACCACTTAAAATATTTATGACAGCTCTAGACAAAATATCCCAAACCACAAACAGTCTAAGCTCATTTGAGATAGCTAGTTTTTACAAATACTGAACACTGATAATAAATAATGAGTAAACACTATGATATGGATAAATTACCAAAACTGTGATATGTTGAAAGAATGAAGCTGAGCAGAACACATTCTTTGTAGCTTTATTTCTATGAAGTCTAAACGTAAATGAAGTCAGAATAGTTGTTGGCTATGTGGCACAGCTAATAACTGAGATTTCCATGAAGAAAACTTTGTGAACCAAAATTTTAATTGAGGATTGATTACAGGAATAAACATATTTTCAAAGCTCATTGAATTAAATCTTTTAAAAATATCTTTATTATGAATAATTATATACATTGTATGATCAAATCTTGTGAAGGTGTCCTTGTTTCCCTCTTCTTTGTCCCCTACCCATTGGGATACTTCCTCCGTGTGCATACTGGATCTGTCCATAGGGTAGGGTGTATGTATGAACTGCACCAGAGGTAGCCAGCTTTTCTTTTTTTCTTCCCCCTTTGTGTATTGTTGCTGAGGGGGGCAATATCTCTGGATATTCTCTCCCACTATGACTCTTACATTCTTTCAGGCCCCTCTTCTGCTCAGTTTCCTGAGTCATAGTGGGTGAGTTGTGAGTCTGCTTTATTGTTGAGATCTTAAGTATCTCT
>PVHP010025680.1:0-25331 GCA_004024765.1 Zapus hudsonius | reverse complement strand
TTTTTAAATGCCTGTGCTTATGCTAAGACCATGTTATGCTTTATTGGAGTCTCATTCTCACACAACGAACTCAGGAGAATTACCAAGAGCAAGAAGTTTCCATTGAGAAAGTGGTTTTGGTCTGGCAGGCAGTGACCTGACTCCAGACTTGGGAGGAAAAGATGAGCTGGCAGGATTGGAAACATGGCCAGCTGGGGGGGGATGGGGTGGGTAATCATAGTTAGTCCTCACCAAATTGTCTCTTGAATTTTAAGGGATCAAAGCAGACACCTGGGAGGATTGTTTACCCTCATTACAGGGGTGTATTTGCTTCATCAGCTATGTGGGACAGAGGCAGCTGGCAGCACTC
The DNA here is from genome assembly GCA_004024765.1 of Zapus hudsonius. Classification (NCBI taxonomy): domain Eukaryota; kingdom Metazoa; phylum Chordata; class Mammalia; order Rodentia; family Dipodidae; genus Zapus; species Zapus hudsonius. The sequence goes on along the minus strand of PVHP010025680.1, from coordinate 24,982 downwards.
TTACAGGTGTTACCCCAGGAGGCTGCCCCTTTGGTGTGCTGGGAGGCATTTGAAAGAACTTGTTTCCACATGGGCCATCAAGTAAAAAGACCTGAAGTAGGTTTCTAAGAAAAGATGGAAGGAATAAAGGAGAGCCAGGGCTACGAGGTGTCATTGTCAGGGGCGAAAACTTTTGGGGGCCTTTGGAGGCACACCCTGGCTTAATCTCAGGACGGCACCTGACAGCTTGCCATGAGGGGCTTAGCTTAATGAGTTTCAGGAGGTGATCTCGATTGGCTGTTATGCACAGGTTCTTACCATTAGCCCAGGAAGCTCTATATATACTGCCTCGTTCCCCACAATAAAAAGCACACCTTCATCAACCCACAAGCGGTGTATGTATCTGTATGATCACTGCCCTCGCGGGCCGCGGGCAGTGATAGGTGGTGGCCCGTACGGGGAGACGAAGACACAAAAGACACGAAAAAAACGAAAACCCAGGAACTGTACGGGGCGACGAAGACACGAAAAACATACGGGGACAAGAAAAACAGGGAACGCGTACGGGGAGATGAAAACCCAGGAGCCGAGTACAGGGAGACGAAAACCCGGGAAATGACATGAAAAACAGAAGGATCCATAATAAAAAAAAAAAAACCTAGGTAAGAAAAGTTTTACGATCCGCGGTAAAAATGACGGTTGTGAAGCTTGCCGAGAGGGCAATGAGATGGTTATCATGGTAGAAGCGACGAAATTAAAGTGCACTAAAATTGATGAAAATAGAGAATTAAAAATTCTCTGGAAGTGGTTATGAGAAGGTCCACTAAAAGTGGCCAAGAGGAAGTGAGGCATGCCTAGAGAGCGACTGAGGTTCGCGGTGACGCGATGAGAAAGTCACTAAGAGTGGCTGAGATTCGCGGTAGAGAAAGTCACTAAGTGACTGTGGTTCACGATACAGTGAGAAATATGGGCCCGTACGGAGAAGTTCCCGGGACTGCAGCCCAGGGAAGGGGGGACCGGACACGCTTTGCTCTTGTCCAAGTAAAAGTGGGAGCGATTTTGGTTTTAATGAGAATAATTCAAGAGTGGTGGTATGTAAAAATAGACTGTTTTTCTGCATGGCATAGAAGGGAAGACGGGAGCCGGACCGCGCTCCATGCACCCCAAGGCTACCAGACAGATGGGCAGGTTAAGCAAAGAGTTCCACGGATGCCAAGGCTGATACGAGATGGCCCTCGAGCTATGGCAGGGAATTCTTAGTTTCTCTCCTTTCCATGAGATGCAATCTGGAGGTCAATGTTTGTTATGGAAAACTGCTCATGTTTTCCTAAAGACAATAGAGCAGCATGTTCCTAGGTTTCTGGAGGAGGTGGAAATAACAGCGGGTAGGCAACGGCTTCGCGATGGCACGCCAGGCCTGAGCGAGTTGGAGCGTGTGTGGTGGCGATTGTCAAGGCCACCTGGGCCCAGGCGTCGTGCTTCCACCCAGCGGAGAAGCATGCCGAAGCAGTCTGGTCCCAAGGACTGCGTGACTAGCCAGATCCAAGGCAGCCAGGCAGGCGAGCAAATTAAACAAAGAACTCCGGGAACGCCCTGGCCAGGCCAGGATGAACTGACTGGCCTAGAAACTTGGAATTCCTTAGTTTTTTTTTTCTTTTCTCTGAGATGCAAATTCAGACCCAGGCAACTGTCAAGGTCACAGGACCCAATGCTCAAGAGCATTATGCTTATGTCAGAAGGTCAAGCTTAGAGGTCTGAGAAATTTATAAGGCTTTCTCTCTGTCTATACAGATGTAAAAGCAAGCTAAGCCTCTGCTATTTCTCTAAATATATATGCAAAAGTGGTATTTTTCAGTCAGTCTGAAACACAGGTTTCCACCTTGTTAATGCAAGCACCCTGGAACTGGAAAAAACAATGGTTACTCAGGGCTCGCCCCAGGGAATACAACCTTTTGTTTGTAGGAAAACCAGCAACTCAAAAAATTAATTTTTGCCTTTATGATTTTGAGCTTTGCCTCTTTTTTGGTTATTGGTCTTTGTTGCCTATAGACTAAAGAATCCGATATGGCCATGAGACCTTTCCCCAAGAGATGTTTGAAAAGAAGGTCTTGCAAAATGAATTCGGTTGACTTGATGTCAGACTCTCAAGTCTTGGGGGTCTGAGAGACTTAATTAAAATTTGTAAGACTTTTTCTCTGTCTATGGATTTGAAACGGGTTAAAATTCTCTGGTTTGGGTTAAAAGGTGTCTGCTAAAAAATCTTTGGTTTGGGTTATATATACAAAAGTGACATCTTTCAGTCAGTCAAAAAGACGGGTTCTTTCACCTTGCCAAAATTCCAGGTGCAAGCCCCTTGGGCTGACAATGCAATAACTTAAGCAAGGCCAAACCCCAGGGAGGGTTAGCCCCAGGGAGTACAGCCTTTTGTTTGAAGGGAAAGCCCTACAGGCTAAATTAAATTGATTTAATTTCCAGTCAATTTATGATAGATTTGGTTTCAGGTCAATTTATAAAGATTTTTCTTCTATAAAAGCCTTGTAACACATGAGACAGAACAGAGACAGGAGGATGACAAAATGCTTAATTGGCTAATAAAATTTCCTCCTTCTGGGTTATTGATCATGCTTGAATATTAACTATGATACAGATTTGTCTTTCCAGGTTAACCTCTATAAGTTTTGAAAATTCTACCAATGGGAAAATTGCTATATGTATCCAAAAGTTTCAAGGTAACATTCTAAAATAAGTAAATGTGAATGCAGCTTGTCTCAGAGATCACTGTTTTGTATATACTGTTTTAAAATATGCAACATGAAATTATTAGCAGGAGATATACTATGGGTTGTCAATGTTCCAAAAATGATATTTACAGAGGTGTTACATATGAGAAATGCCTGTGGTTTCTCTGAATTCTATAAGGTATAAAAAACTAAAATATAGTAAAGACAAATATGTGTTGGATGTCAATCTTCCTATAAAAGCAATTACTAAGGCTCATGGACTTAACAAAAGAGCATATACTTTTGTGCTCCACTGGCTTTTGACTATGGGACAAGAGCTCTTCCTATTGCCAAAATCCCAGAAACAGACATATTTTCCAATACTTCCTCATAAGACCGTCTGGCCAACGGGTTTATGACGAATGAAAAGGAAATAAATATACAAGGAGAATTATATCTTGCGTTGCTAAAGTCCATGATTTTATAAGTAAACTGAGTCAAAGAAAAAGACATGTTTCTTTTCTCATCTATTGCTCAATGGTTAGAGACATCTGTTAAGTACTATATGTTTTCTGCTTGCTTATAAATTAAAAAGAAGGGGGAGAATGCCCCTAGAAAGTGTCTTTCTTAATTTTGGGAATTTTGCAGAAAGACTAGTCATGGCAAATTATAAAAGAAATGATTCTTTAGCTTAAGTTTTTATAAAACAGAGTACAGATGTTCTTTTGCTTGTGAAACCATACAGGCTAACACTGGACCTGATCACTCCAGTTATAGCTGTTGGTTCAATAACTAAATTGTTTGTGAATTAAGAAATGCGCAAGAAGAACTCTTGGGGTACTCACCAAGACTAGCTATGTTTCTTTGTCAAGGACAAATTGAGTCTTTGGGATGGAAATTGCTTACTGGTATTGATTTTCTAGGATGAGGTTTGCATATCTAAAAGCATTGTGAGTTTTAAGGAGATGGTTCTATTTGTTTATGCTAATACTACCAGGTAGTCATCATTGGACTTCTATAACTTATAAGGTTTAATTTCAGTCATTGTGGTTTCTATACTCCTATTAGATAAATGTGTTGGAATAACTTAATTAAGCTAACAACATTGGTTGTCACAGGTTTTCCTTTTCAAAAATTTGGCAGGACACTGCTCTGCTTTGTTGCGGATGATCACAGCATTTCCATCTAACATATTATTTTAACAATTGTCTTATTTTGTGTGCTTGAACTAACTCTTTAAGATTTCAGTTCCTGTGGACCTCAGTTCTCACACATCAATTGCAGTTCGTAAAAAGAGAGACTTTGGAATACTTCTGTCATCATTGCTGCAATAGCTGTTTCAGCTGTGAGGCTACTACGGCTGCTGTTGCTCTTGTTTCAGTTTCTACAGCACAGACTCTCAATAATCTCTTTTCTGCGGCTGCCCAAGCTCTGAACATCCGTGATCAATTAAATGGACAATTTAAAACTGGACTTATGATTCTTGATCAGCAAATTGTTCCTGTGCAGAAAGACTTGGTATTGTTGGACAATTAATAACATTGTGATGTGTTCATTCTATTGTATTCTTCCTATTGTGGGACTTTGTATAATTGATGTTTTGCAGCAAAAATGTCTAGACAGCTGTCATATATGTTAACTAGTCATTGGACTTATGAGTTTAATCTTTATTGCTAATTTGAGTTTAATCCTTATTGCTAAAGTGCATATCCCGACTATAGCGTCTTCGATAAGAACTCTTGGTCTGATGTGCATTAACACTTTGCCAATCTCAGATATGCCAACAACTGTAAGAACAGCTAATTAAGCAAGCCATGGCAGCTATGGATGGCCGATCCTCCCCCCATGTATGGCTTAAAATGCTGACTCCGTAGTCAGAGACGGGTAAGATCCATGGAATTGCATATCAACCTAAGACAGGGTTCTGACGCCTGGAGGTCAGAATTCCAATGATGGGTAAGAGTGTAATTTGCCATGGACAACCTAAGAGAGACACGATCCCAAGCCATTTTTTAATAAAAGAAAAGGGGGATATGTCAGGGGCGAAAGCTTTTGGGGGCCTTTGGAGGCACACCCTGGCTTAATCTCAGGACGGCACCTGACAGCTGGCCACGAGGGGCTTAGCTTAATGAGTTTCAGGAGGTGATCTCGATTGGCCGTTATGCACAGGTTCTTACCATTAGCCCTTTGATTGACCAGGAAGCTCTATATATATTGCCTCGTTCCCCACAAAAAGCACACCTTCATCAACCCACAAGCGGTGTATGTGTGTATCTGTATGATCACTGCCCTCGCGGGCCGTGGGCAGTGATATGTCATGTTCTTCCTTATTAAGAGAACCTTAATTTGGGGGCAGCGTCATCTCTAACCCAGGCCCAAAACAGAAACCCATTTTCTTTTGACAGGTGTGTGCTACCCTAGTCTGATTCCAAGAGTACTCCTTCTAAGTTATTGGGGGCTTGAGGACACTAATCCTCTTCCTGTCTTTTGCTCTTTGATGTTCTCATGTAGCCAAGAGGCCTTAAAGTCACTCTGCAGCAAATGATGGCCTTGAACTGCTGATCCTCGTGCCTGCAAGTGCTGAGATCAGAGGTGTGTGCCACCACACTTAGACAAGGACTTTGTTTTCCAATAAGAGCCATGATGGGGCTGGAGAGAAGGCTCAGTGGCTAAAGGCACTTGCTTGCAAAGCCTGATGGCCGGGATTCAGACCCCCAGTACCCACATGAGCCAGATGTCCAGATGGTCTTAGTGGCACAATGTATCTGGTGTTTGTAGTGGCAAGCGGACCTGGCAAGCCCATGCTCACTTGCTCTCTCTCTGCTTATAAATTAATTTTTTTGAAGAGCCGGGCTTGGTGGTACACACCTTTAATCCCAGCGCTCAGGAAGCAAGGTAAGGAGGATAGCTGTGAGTTCAAGATCAGCCTGGGACTACAGAGTGAGTTGTTCCAGGTCAGCCTGGGCTAGAGGGAGACTTTACCTCAAAAGACCAAAGAGATAGAAAGAGGACAAGAGCAAGAAAGAGACAGACAGACAGGGTTTGGTGGCACATGCCTTTAATCCTAGCCCTCAGGAGGCAGATGTAGAAGGATGGCTGTGAGTTCCAGGTCAACTTGGGCTAGAGTGAGACCCTGCAGACTATGCCTCGAAAAAGCAAAAAAATAAAAAACAAGACGCAGGGAGAGTTTACCTGTCCGCTCACCCCACCAGTTCCTGCCTTTGAGGACATTTTGGAAACCTGGAGACAGCCTGAGAGCCTCGGTCAGCCTGTCTTGTGTCTGAACTGCAACGTGTCCAAGAAGGAACAGCTACTGGCAGGTTGTTGGTGAATTTCCCATGAGGAGCCTGTTAAGTCCTGGCCGCCCGTCACAGGCGCCACACTAGGAGCAGCTTCCCTCCGGGCCTGCGGCCCTCCCTCCGCGCAGCGAACGCCGGGGCCGCGGAGGGGCGTCCACTGTGCGCGCCCCGCCCTCCGAGCGCCTCCCCGGCGCACCCTAACTGCGTCACAGGCGCCTCCCCCCCCTCCGGCGACCCGGAAGTGGTCTTGCGCCGAGGCTTTCCCTCCCACAATCCCTCGCGCTCGTCCTCTCCGACCTGGGTCCGGCAGGGTGAGTGAGGGCGGCGGGTCCGGCTTGGGGAATCCGGCTCCATCCTCCCTCCCCGGGGCTTCGCCGGCCGCGCTCGGGGCCGGGGCGGGAGCGGGGCGGCCGGGTGGGCCCCGCTTGCTCAGCCTCTTGTGCCTGCCCGCAGATGGCTCCCGCGAAGAAGGGCGGCGAGAAGAAGAAGGGCCGTTCCGCCATCAACGAGGTGGTGACCCGAGAGTACACCATCAACATCCACAAGCGCATCCACGGAGTGTGAGCGCCCGGGGCGGACGGGAGCGCGGGGAGGGGGCGGCCCGGAGGAGGCTCGCCGAGGGCTCACGAGGGCCGGGGGCGGGGATCCACGCGCGGCGTCGGCTGGCGCCCCGGTGGGTCTGCGTGTAGAGCGGAGCTGCGAGCCAGGAGGGCAGGTGCTCGGTCCTTCGGCCCTGGCCCCCGGGGCGGCAGCAGGGCTGGCAGTGGACACTTGATTGGGCTTTCAGGGAGCCCAGTCGATTTTCTAAAGGCTCCAGCAGGCAAGCACCTTGGCCTCTGCTTAACTAGCCCCTCCAATTTCCCGTTTCAAACAAAATGTCTGTCCTTTTCCTGGCTTTCCCTGTTGCTCTGGTCGTTCAGCGGAGGGCGTGGACGCTTGTCAGTAGATCCAGTCATTGGCCTGCTCCTTCCTCCTCCCGAACACGGTCTGGTCACAAGTCTTCCATTAACACTGGTGATGGCTGCTCCCGTCCTACGCTGTCATTTCAAAGTAGCTGTGTTTCGCATAACCAAGTGGCCGTCCTCACTGCCTCAGACCTCGCATCCAGTATTCCTGTGTCCAGCCTACTGGGGGTCGCTTCCACAGCAGAATTGTACTGAACCAACCCTTTAGTTCTAGGTCGTGACATGAACTTGTGTGAGCTCTAGAAATGGTGGGGCTGGTGAGAGAGGAACAACAGAAGTAGTTTGCTGTCTTGGGATTCTGGAACCGTTCCTCTTTGGATGGGCCTTGCCTTCTGGAAGCTCTGGACAATTTCAGATGCCTCTGTAAAGTTCTAAGGCTTTTCTTTATTGAGACGAGGTCTTGCTGCGCATGTAACCAGATTGGCCTCAGTCTTGTGATCTGCACCACCATGCCCAGAAGAGTTCTGCATTTTTGTATTCACTTAACTGAAAGCATAAGATCTAAATGAATGGCTGTCCTTGGTGTGGATAAAGGGCTCAAACTTTGTGTCCTTGAGACAGTTTGAAAAAAATGAGAATGGTCGTGTCAGGGCCTCTTTGTGGTGGCAAACTTCAGGTACATGTGCCACTTTGTGCATCTGGCTTTTTTATGTGGGTACTGGAGAACGGAACCCAAGCTTTGCAAGCAAGCACCTTTAACTCCTTTTTTATTGTGTGTGTCACATGGGGTCACGGGACAACTTCCAGGTGTCTTCCTTGCTGCTGCCTTCACTACCAGCTAGTTGTCTGTCCCCTCCCCCCCAGTTTCTTGTGGCTTGTTCCTTCTCCATCGGTGTGGCTGGCATGAAAAATGCCTGCCACAGCAGTCAGGTGCTGGGGTTCCACCAGGACCTTGGCAGTGATTCATGGGTCTGTTAAAGCAATGGCAGCTTGTGCTTCCATCATGCAGTGGTGTAGTAGGTGGTACTGCTGGCCTGTGCCAATGCACACTGGTGAACAAGAGTACTTCTTGCATAGTTAGGCATTCCCTTTGTATTTCATGAAAACAAGGCATGCTATATGTGTATTGTTTATTTTCATATTTCCTTATTTGAATCTTAGAGGCTTCAAGAAGCGGGCCCCTCGGGCGCTCAAAGAGATTCGGAAGTTTGCCATGAAGGAGATGGGGACCCCCGACGTGCGCATTGACACCAGGCTCAACAAAGCCGTCTGGGCCAAAGGAATAAGGTATTGTGTTAGAAAGTGACTTTACAATGACATGCTTGTCCATCTCCAAGTGAGGAGGGGTCAGTGGGGCAGAGGAAGATTTCTGGATCTGGGATACGCATCCTTGCCATCCTTCCCCAGGAGGTGTCTTGTCAATACAAGGTGAGGAGGGGCAGTAGGCTGTCTATCCTCACAAAGACTTGATCCTAAAGTGGAGTTGGTACAGAGTAAGGGGTTGTCGTGCAAAATACATAAAGTGCCAGTGTGGAAGTAGGGAGACCCATTAGAAGAATCATAACAGTAGTGTGATTGGTTTGCTTATTTTTAACGTGCAGTAGGGTGAGATGATGACACCAGCATGTAGGGTTGGGGAGAGAAGGGCATCTAATAAACAGGTAAAGTGCTTTCCTTGAGATGAGGAAGGAAGGAAGGGGAGAGATGTCAGAAGAATTGAAGGAAGCCTGAGTTTGTAGGGTTCTGGGGCCTGAGGACACTTAGCAGCATATCCTGGATGAATGAAGGAGATGGGCTAGCTACATTGCTGCTGAGAGTGAGAGATGACGGGAGCTTATTTAAACTGAGAGGAAGCTCACCATTCTCTGGTGACAGGAAAAGTCAGTACTACAGGATTAGTTGAGATTCGATGCAGCTCTCAGGGAAGAAGTATCACCTAGTTAGTTACCTTTTCCAGAAATGAGCTGGTGGAGATCAGAGCAAGGCTAGTGTGATTCCTTCTGCTGGGGCTAGTTTCTAAAAGGAAGCATAGACCCTAACATGTACATGTTTTTCTTAGGAATGTTCCATATCGTATCCGTGTACGGTTGTCCAGAAAACGGAATGAGGATGAAGATTCACCAAACAAGCTTTATACTTTGGTGACCTATGTCCCTGTTACCACATTTAAAAGTAAGTTTCAGTCCATTGCACAAAGCCATTCAAGTTATATCAGAAAATTTCCTTAGCCTCCTAACCTCAGTTCATGTGTTCCTCAAATATTGTGGACTTGCATGTCTAGTATTTCAGTGGAGGTGTGAGTGGCAAGCATAATTACTAGACCCTTTTGAAAAAGTGTTGATGTAGGAAAATGCAAAATATGCTGGTTTATATGGGCTGTATAAAGATGACAAATGGAATGCAAGTACTAGTACTTTCTAGAAGAGTATGGAAGTTGACTGGCTGTCACTCTCTTACAGATCTACAGACAGTCAACGTGGATGAGAACTAACTTCAGAATTTCAAATAAAGTTATGAAACTTTTCATGCTTCTGTTTTCCTTTTTAACAAACTGATTTTCATTTATTTCATTAAAAGAGAGACAGGCAGGGAGAATGGGCACACCAGGGCCTCCAGCCACTGCAAATGAACTCCAGATCATGTGTCACTTTGTTCGTCCAGCATAACATGGATACTAGGGAATTGAAACCAGGTTGGTAGGCTTTTCAGGCCTTAGCCACTGAGGAATCTCCAGCCCTGGTTTTCCTTTAGTGGTTGCAGTGTGTTGTGCTTGTTCATGTGAAACAGCTCCCTGTGGGTTTACCTGGAGAGCTTCCTGGGTGTTAATACCTACAAAGCCCCTGGCACTTAACAGGTTTTTGTTCTGGGTAGCTGGGTAATTGGAAATAGTGAACATTTTTTCCTAGAAACCAATGTGTAGAATTGAACATCATTAGCCACTTACACATTTTAGGAAAGTACAGTGTTAGTTTGCATTCAGTAGTAGCCTATTAGGTTTAATGAAATAACTAGCAATAGCTCTTAACAGCTTGTCTACCCTTGTAAACTAGTTTTTGCTAGGGTAATCAGATTTTTACTTTAAAGATGATGCTTTGACTATAACTTGCATAGTGGCCCTATGTGTTTATGTGAGCCTAACTGTATGGGATAAGGATTCTTGAGGTTATTATGAGCCTGGTAAATTCATCCTTAAAGTAAGATACTGTGGTATTAACAACATTTTTACTGGTGATGTATATTAAATGTTGCCATAACATCCTCACAGGGCAGGATTTGAGCACCATCTACAGTGTATTAATTGATGCCATAAGTGAATGGAGAGCATCTAGCTTATTTATTCCCTGGAATAGCCTATACATTAAGACAACATAAGGCAAGCATAAATACAAAGGAATTTTTTTTTTATTAAAAACCTTGGAGGCAAACCTTGAAAGCATGGCTTGTACACAATATTTCTGGAAGGGCATATAAAGTGGATGAACCAAATAATAGTAAAATGGTTTCAATTACCAGCATTGAAACAAAATTAGTGCAAACAAAAAGTCCTAATTGCACAGGCAGTGGCTCTGAGATCCTGACATATCCCATTGTCAAGAAAAATTGAGGCTGGTGTGTCCATTAAAGAACACACCTTTCAGCAGATCTGAGAAATGAATCAGTGTCCAGGGCATTCGTTTTGCCAATGATTGTCCAGCGGACACTGCTTGAATAAATACAAATGCTCCAGTTGCATCTGAATCAGTTCTTCCACCCTTAGGTCTGTGAGCTTGTTTATCCACACACCCAGCTTGTAAAGATCTGAAACAGTCCAGTCTGGGCTTTGGTATGACATGCTCCACAGCAAGCTACTATTGGTTATTCAGCTTCAGTTCTGGCTGTGATTGGTGGCTCATTTCTAAAGTTTTGAGACTATATTGATTGAGCTTGGCATTTTCAAGTTTGGGTTTAATGTTCAGAGGCTTTTCAAAAAAGTTTACTAGGGACTGTTCAGTAAGAAGTGATGCTAAAATATGTTCCAGGGAGACTATCCAGTCCCCTTCTGCCTCTGGAAAGGCTTGGGGAATCTTTCCAGCCTCAGGAAATACTGAGTCCTGCTCAGGAGAAGGCGCTGAAGCCTGCAGCTCCTCTGCACACTCCTGGGAGCAGCTTCCTGAGCTGCTGCTTCTCTGACCCACTTCTCCGATCTGCAGCAGCAGAGTGGTTACTGTGGCAATGGCTTGGTACAGTTCATTCTCTTCTGGGTCTTCATGGAACATACTGTACAAAGTTTTACAGAACTGGATAAATTCTCTCTAAAGTAGGGGAGAGAAATCAAGATCTAGCATAATGAGGACAGAAGTACAGAATTGCTTTTGTTGAAGCACATATTTTATCTTTTCTTGAGATAGAATCCTCCCAATCATAACCCAGGATTGCCTGCAAAAATTGCTAGAGACTGCTTTGAAATTAATAATAAACCTATCACCATCCTTGTGCAGCACCATCCTTTCTGGGTAATGCTCAAGGTAATGCAGTGAGTGGTTTCTGGAGGCACCCTTATTTTTAAAAGGGGTTCTGTGTCCACCTTCACGCCCCCAGTGCTTCTAGCACCTGATGAATTTTATATAAGCATTTCAGAGGTGTAAAGTCTCCTGTTCTGAAGAAGTTGGAATGTGATTTGATCACAACACTGCTCAGCTTCCAGAAGTTACAAGAAGCTGGACTTTGCTTTATACATATAAGGGTTTGGAAATAAAGGAGCCTGAGCTTTATTAGCTTGCCAAAATGGTTCATTCTCTTTGCAGAAAGTTCTTACCTGGCTCATTTTGGGCAGTTCTTTCTCAGTTTTATCTTTTTCTTTGGCTAAATCCTTAATCATCTGTTTCAGCTGTTTCTGATAATCGATCACATCACCTTAAGACAAGAGAATAAAAGTTTGTTTATGAAAGCAAAAATGGAAGTAGGGAGTATGGCTGGTATGGGGCGAGGGTGTGGGCTGGGTGGTAATTCACAGGCAGCTTTCCCCAGGGGCTGATAGTGAAAAAACAGGTACATGCCATTGGACTTCCCCAACACCAGGGGTCTTGACGTTGACAGCAAATGATTCTTCAGTGGTGACTGGCTATCCCGGTCATTTTCAGTGAGTGCTTAAAAGAAAGAAATTCTTAAAATTACACATTGTTTGACCAAAAATGATAGTAACAGTTTTTAGACAAGGACAACTACTTGGTGGGCTGCTAGTGCAGAGTACATTGCTTGACATGTATGTGGATGCCCTCCAGACTCTCAAGGACACTGCTAAGGTTGACCTGGAGAGACATGCACTAAAAGTCGCTGTCCATAAACTCAAAAGGTGTCCTAAATCTCTGGATTTATAATGAACTTTTAAAAGCAGCTATGTTTAGATAAATCTGTTTTTAAACGCCATCATTAAATTCAAAGAGCATGAATTTAAGGTCATTAGTCTTGAAACCTCATATTGCTAGTAGAAATGTAAAATAGTTCAGCCCTTTGGAAAAGTTTGGGAGTTCCTGAAAAAGTTAAAGACAGGCCATTTAACCCCCCAAAAAATCCCACTTGTAGGTCATCTATGCAAGAGAACTGACATCCCACGTGTCCTTATGTTTGAATAAATTATGGCTGAGCTGCACAGTGCTACAGCATGGATAATCTTGCCAGACAGTAATGCAGTGTGTCCACTCCATGTACATGAAGCATCTAGAAGAGGCAAGTACAGAGATGGCAGGATGCCAGGTGCCTATGGGAACGATAGCTGGTGATCACTTTAAGTGACTTGAATGGGCTGTAAATTATAACTTTGATTAATCTGTCACAAAATTAACAGTTACCAGGGTTGGCAAAGAACCTCATTTATAAGTGAGCCAGTCACTAAAATAAAAAGTAAAATTCAGTTTTAATTCAGAGTTTCCACAAGATGACACCAAAGCTTTAATAATTAGAAGGTAGGTCTCTTGGTCAAGAGACTTGGAAGGATTCCTTTTTCTGTCTAGTTCCCCCCTCCCAAACTTTGTCTAAGATCTATGTGGTGGCACTTGTGAAAATCCACTCAGAAATGGAATAGGAGAAAAATGGTAGTAAGTTCTGAGTGGTACTACATGAGGCAATCAGGATGGAAATGGTAGGTAATAGCCACTGGGACACCAAAAAGCCTGTCCTGAAAGGGGGAGAGCCACTGACACTGCCCTAAAGTAAGGGAGTAACTGTTCCCTGTTTTATTTAGTTCCAGGTAGGGTCTCTAGCCCAGGCTGACCTATTCACTATGGAGTCTCAGGGTGACCTTGAACTTGCAGCAATCCTAACTTAAAGCCCTGCACCACTACACCTGGCTCCTGTCAAAACTGTACAAGTCACCGTCCAGCGGAGGACTTAAATTATGTGGAGGTGGCTCTGCCACCTCAGACCTCAGCAGCAGTGGCTTCATAAGTCCGTGTGCCTGTCACTGTTTCCCATGGCTCTCTTCATCACTGAAAAGGGATGCTGGGAAAAGGGGGCAAGTGGTGTCTGACAAGTTCCATGTAAAGAATCTGTGACTTTAAACAATCTGCCTTTCAGATGCATTTCTGCACTAGTCAACAGAACATTACATTTCCCACCACGCTTGCTTTTTTGAAAAGCATCACATGCCTGCCTCTACACAGCCATAGTTGGAACACAGCAATGAAGCTGGCACCATCATCACCCAAGATGCTGTGACTACTGGAGGCAGAACTCATTAATCCAATTAGGGACTTAGCTAAACTGTTGGATACGAAGGATTTTTAGCACCCAGGATTTCTTTTCTTATAAAAGGGGTTTTGTGTAGTACTGGGGGATTGAATCAGAGCCTCATGTATGCTAAGCAAGAGCTCTACTACTGAGCCATGCTCCCAGCCCTTGAAAGCGGTTTCACACAAAGGGGGTGGTTTTTATTTTTTGAAGTTTATACTCTACTTTTCCTGTTTTTCAAAATCCTCAGACTTTCCTCTCTTTTTTTGTTTTTGTTTTTTTGAGGTAGAGTCTCGCTCTAGCCCAGGCTGACCTGAAATTCACTGTGTAGTCTCATGGTGGCCTTGAACTCATGGTGATCCTCCTACCTCTGCCTCCCAAGTGCTGGGATTAAAGGCGTGCGCCACCACGCCCAGCTAGTTCTCATTAATATTTGAAATGACTATGTATGCAATTCTTGATCTGGGCTTTTAAAAAAAGATTATTGTCACTATCAGTGAGAAACTATTTGGACAAGATTGTGCACATTCTATTTTTCTCAGCTTGAAGCAAGTACTTGATTTGATTTGTTGTTTGGTTTTAGAGTATCTGGATGTAGTCCAGGCTGGCCTCAAAATCACACTCCCCATTCCTGCTCTGCTTCCTGAATGCTGGGATTAGGAACATATGCCAATGACCTGGTTTCCTAGTCCTTTCTTGTCATTCCTGGGGCTCTGAATGCTTCAGATACAGTGCTTCTGTGCATTACCTTTCCCTCACTGCAAAGGCAATGTTAGCTAATATGACTAGATTTGGAACACACACACACTTTCTTATATTAAGTATCTCAACATTGAAAATGTTCAAACTTACAGGTAAAATGGCAAACTAGGACCTCCCTCCAAGTGATCTGGTTAAGTCGAGGTGTCACAACAAGAAAGAATAGATGGGGTGGGAGATAGCTCAGTGGGTGAAATGCCTTGCCTACTAATTGTGAGGACTTGACCACCAGGCATGGTGGTGCATGCTTATAATCCCAGAACTGGGGAGGAGGAAACAGAGGAGCCTTGGAACTTGCTGGCTAGCCATTCTAGCTTAATGAGAGACCCTATCTCACAAAGAAATGGACAGTGTACTTTAGGATGACATCTAAGGTTGTCCTCTGGCCGCCACAGGAACACATACATACACATGCATGAATACACATAGGAACTTGCTACACATCACTACCTCTACCGCACACAATACTTTTTATTTGATTTTATTTTTTTAAGGAAGAAGAGACTTTGTTCCAAAGGAACAAAGACTAATAAGCTTTGGAAGTTCACAAAGGTGACACACAGTAGAAAAGTGTTAGGAAAAAGGTGGACACCCTGAAAGAAGCCAAGGCAAACAGCTCCAACTGCCATCGCCTGGTACAGAGGAAAGCAGAAACCTTGTAAAGATGCCTTGTAAAGCAGAAAACAGATGCCCTCAGGATGAGCTCACAGCTCTCACATCCAGTTTTAAATGGGCGGGCACTGGAATCAGAAAGGTGGGGACCTGCCTTGCCCACACAGACTGCAAACCTAAGAATGACCAGAAGAGGCCCCCAGTGTACAAAAGGAATTGGCTAGGTGAAGACAGGCCCAACAGCATCAAAGCACAGGAAGCACTAGTACAAGGTTCATGTAACAGGCAGTCTCTGGTTTTCAAGGAGCCAGAGAAGCTACTCCAGTGCTGCTGCTCTTCCTGGTTTCTTTGCTCCTTGTTCTTCCCTGGTTATTTCTTTGTACTACATTTCTAGTTTTTCCCTTTTATTTACTTTGTTACTCTAGCCCAGGCTGGCCTGGAATTCACTATGTAGTTTCACACTGGCCTCAAACTCACAGCAATCCTCCCACCTCTGCCTTCTGAATGCTGGGATTAAAGGTGTGTGCCACCACACCGGCTTTCTTTTTCCTTTCTTTTATTGAACCTTGTTTCTCTTCTTTCCTCCATCTACCTACTGCCTTCATCTCATTTACTATTCCCACACTTACCCTAAGTAACTCTTAACTTTGTTCCACATCCTGTACTACTTTGCCCATTTTCTAGTCTATGATCATTGGTGGTGTATTGGTGATCTTGGATCTATTAAGTATATTTCTATGTCTTTAAAAATTTTTTATTTGCAAGCAGAGAGAGAGAGAGAATATGAATTGGCATGCCAGGGCCTCTAACCACTGAATTGCAGATGCATGTGCCACTTTATACATCTGGCTTTATATGGGTACTGGGGAATCAAACCCAGGTCATTGGGTTTTGCAGGCAAGCACCTTAACTGCTGAACCATCTCTTCAGCCCTATTTCTATATCTTGTACGGTTTAATGTTACTGTTTGTCTTTTTCTTCTCTGAGTGGTTCTGGGTATTGAACCTTCAGCAGAAGGCTGCTCAATAAACAGATGTGTGAACTACAACACAAACACAAGAAACAGGAAAAGGTAAGGCAACAAGACTGAGTAAAATATCAGGTGAAGATTTCAAATTTTTTTTCTGCTAAAAATAATCCATGACTTAAAAGAGGATGCAAACAAGGAGGTGGCATCCAGGATCTGGAGAGGAAAGTCAGTAAAATGACTGAGAAGGTTAAAAATCAATACAACAAATAAATAACATGTAAATAAATAGACATAAGGAAATGAATCACATGATCGTCTCCATAGACACAGAAAGGGCCTTGGCTAGTTCAACATCCCTTCATGTTTAGCCATAAAGAAGCTAGGAAAAAAATGGAATATATTTTATAATAAAGGCTATCTACATGAACAAACTAGAGCCAAATACCAAGTTGGGTAAAAGCTAAAAGTAATCTACTTTAAAATTATAAATGAGACAAGTTTTCTACTGACTGCTCTTATTCAATACTCTTACCTCAGCAATATGAAAATAAGGAATATAAATAGAAAAGGGAAAAGTCAAATTATCCCTATTTGTATATTACATGAGTCTGATTGATTGCTTGTTTATTTATCCATCCATCCATTGAGGTAGGGTCTCTCTCTAGCCCAGCCTGACCTGGAGCACACTCTATAGTCCTAGACTGGCCTCAAACTCAGCAATCCTACTTCTACCTCTTGAGTACTGGGATTAAAGGTGTGTGCCACCACCCCAGCTACCAGTAGCCTTTCTTAACATGCCACTAATGAAGTTGCTGAGAAATCAGGACAAGAATGATTCACAATAACGTCCAAAATAAAACTAGGAATAACCTAAGTATGGCGGTGAAAGATTTCTACAATAATAACCTTAAGACAGAATAAAATGGGAAGGACTAGAAGACAAGAAGATGTCCATGCTTGTGGACTGGCAGAATTAACACTAAAAAATGGCTATCCTATCAGAAGTGATCTATAGATTCAATGCAATGCCCATCAAATTAGAATCTGACATTTCAATGATACTCTCTTCAAAGGACTAGAAAAGAATAATCCTAAAATTAATATTTTAGCACAAAATGCTCTGAATAGCCAAAGCAACCCTAAGTAGAAAGCAATGCTGGGGGTGTCACAATGGCTGGATCACAAAGTATAATACAGCCGTACAATATCGAAAACTGCATGGACAAGTGGAACAGGATAGACGTCCTAGAAATAAACCCACACAGCTACAGTCAACAATGCTTAACCAAAAGGTCAAAAAACCACTCCTTAGAAAAGAAGATAAGATGGCCTCTTCAACAAATGGTGCTGGAGAAACTGTCCACATGCAGAAGAATGACATTAGATTCCTATCTTTCATCCTGCACAAAATCCAAAAATAGATCAGAGACCTGAACTGATGGGAACTAAAACCTTGAGAAAGCTGGGGGAACACACATGGGCAAGACATTTCAACAGCACAGGGAATGAGCTAGGAACTGATAAACAGGATTGCATGATCTCACAAAGCTGCATAGCAATAGCCAGGAAAAGACACCAACCTAGATGTCCATCAACAGACAAATGAAGAAAGAAAATGTACATATACACAGTGAAATAAAATCATGACATTTGTAGGAAAATAGGTAGAACTGGAGATCAATATACTAACCAAAGTAAACCAGATTCAAGAAAGACAAATGCAAGGTTTTCTGTCATAATCTAATTTGTGTGAGAGAGATGGAAGGGGATCTTGAGAGACAGGTGGAAAAAAAAAAGTAGTGATGGAATGAATACATGTGAAATGAGAGAAGAACAGACTCTCAGGAGGTAGGGGGACCACCTAGGGCATAGAGATGCCAGAGGGCTGGAAAAGGGAAGAATGAGGAAGAGCACATTATAATGTGTGTACAAATGTCATAATGTTATGTATAAACTATGTGTGCTAACTTTAAAGGGTAGGAGGAGAGAAAGCTCTCCTTTCTCCATACAGATACTGCTGTACTATTTTACATTTTAGGATTCAAAGTATAACACTGACCAAACATTAATAATGAAGCATTGTAACCACATTTATCAGTATATGTTATGCAATTGTGTGTTCTCTCAACTTTTTCTAAAACAATTTTTTATTTTTAAATATTTGAGTGAAAAAGAGAAACAGGTAGACAGAATGGGTGTGCCAGGGCCTCCAGCCACTGCAAACAAAACGAACTCCAGACACATGCACCACCGTGTGCATTTGGCTTTATGTGGGTACTGGGGAATCAAACTTGGGTCCTTCTTTGTAGGCAAAGACCTTAACTGCTAAGCCATCTCTCCAACCCTCTTTTTCAATTTTCATTTAAGACATTCAGGATTTTAACATATTCAGCCCATTATAATAACTATCCTTAGCCAAAATTCAAATTGAAATTATTAAAGATTTTCCTTTTAAATTCAACTTAACAAAACTCGACTTGAGTAACAAAGTTACTCTGTTATGTGTAAGACTTCAGAAATAAACTTGTTTTTTCACACTGAGCTCAACACAAAGGGCAGCTTGAATGCTATTAGAGTCTAACCTGTGTGTGTGTGTGTGTGTGTGTGTGTGTGTGTGTGTGTGTGTGTGTGTGTGTGTGAGGGAGGGAGGGAGGGAGGGGGACTTGGGAGAGATGGTGCTGGGATCAAACCCAGAGCCTCTCATTTGTTAGGCAATGAGTTACATTCCAGAACAGTGTGAGGTATGGAGAGTCCTGCAGGTGATTGAAGCACATCAGGTTTGGCCACCATGCAGTTCAGTCCTTACAGTCTGATCTGAAACCCTAGATGGGATACATTTGGATGAAACTTAAAAGCAAAGCTGGTGTGTTGAAGCAGAGCCAAGCCATATTTTTCCCCTGGGCTCTCTTACCTGGAGGGATATGAAGTCGATACAACAGCTTAATTTTCTCATTCATTTCTCCATTATACATGACATCTGCGAAAATTAAAGACAGAAAAATGGGGTTCAAGTGCATTTGTCATGATTGACTCTCCATGGAGAGACAACTCTGTGATGGCAGTGCTTGCTTCCAGCATCCCACCCAGCAGCTTAGAAATGACACTGATAAGAGTGACCTCATGAATGTGGTCTGGCCTTGTGCTTTTCAAAATTTTTAACTTCACAGACATAGGTTAGGAACATGGCTCCCCATAAGTTATGGCCACTCGCAGGGTGCCAAGGAGAACAAATCAATGGGCCTGGGTGCTTCTTGTGCCCTCCAAGGAAGCAAAAAGGTGGCCCTGAGAGGAGGCTGCAATGAGAAATTTTAAAATCACAAAATGATTTCTGCCATTTGCAAATGCACAACACTGTGTGGACTTGATGGTCCCAGGATCTACTTTACCTATTCACAAATGCACCCCAAATCAATGTGTGAAGACCCTCAGAGTCATACCAAGACAGCTCACAAAGGCCTTGAATTCTATGAGCTGGTCTGTGTTGTCATCCAGGAGCCTGAATGTCCTCTCAGCAAGGATCTCTGTGTGGGCTCCACAAGTCCATGGTGAGACCAGCTGGAACAGATGTGCAAACTGCCGGACATCAATGCGGTACTGCTCTGCATAGGGCCTGCTGGGGTCATGGCGCGGGGCCGCAGGCCTGGGATGCTCCCAGTAACAGCTCATCATGTGTTCTCTCTTCAAATGGAAGGAGAGAAGAGATGTGTCACACAGCCACCAGCAGTACCTTAAGCCATACTCTTAAAGCAACACAGCCCTCTCTGATGGCTGCTTTACCTCAGAAAGTGTTACTGATTGAATGAAACAGACAAGGGAAAAAGATATCACAACCTCACCACTCTAACCAGACATGTTTCCTTCTTATCCTCACCTATGTGGTAGTGTACATGACACAAAATGTATCAACTATGTATAATGTAAAAAGGCCAATTGTAAATGAGCAGTTCAGTTGGCATACTTTCAATTACAAAGATTTTTTTTTTAGTTTTTAATTTTTTATTTATTTGTAAGTAGAGAGAAGAGAGACAGAGTGGGTACACCAGGGCCTCCAGCCACTGCAGACGAACTGCAGATGCAGGCTCCACTTTGTTCATCTGGCTTTTATGTGGGTACTAAGAAATGAAACCTGGGTGCTTAGGCTTTGCCTGCAAGCGCCTTATCCGCTGAGCCATCTCTCCAGCCCTGATTATTTTCACTGAAAATCCTTACTTGAAATCAGAAAGGATTGGATAAATCTATAGGATATGGAAGGAACTGCCTGTAGGGCAGGAAGAGGAGGGTGGGGACCCAGAGGTGGAAGCGAGATTCTCTAATGCTTTCCTGTTATACTCTGTGAATTTTAAAGTGATGGTCAGGTCCAAAGACTTCACTGTAATGATCAAAACTGGCCCTGCCACTGAGGACAGACCAGCCTCTTTAGCTAAACCATCTGCACTCACACTAAATCTCCCAAGTTTTCTTGATTGGCAAGAAGCTGAAATATTTCCCATCAACTGCAGAGTTCTTTTCTATGTCAATGTCCTCTTTCTGTAAGAATGGGACAAAGTACCAGTGCTGTAGGATGCAAGGCAAAAAGCCTTGGTAATTTTAGTATAGTATTCACTGCAAACACTTTCTGAAAATAGTCAGTACACACGCTAGGTGGTGGCGCACGCCTTTAATCCCAGCACTTGGGAGGCAGAGGTAGGAGGATCACCATGAATTCGAGGCCACCCTGAGACTACATTGTGAATTTCAGGTCACCCTGGGCTAGAGTGAGACCCTACCTTGAAAACATAAATGAAAGTTTGTAGAAACAGAGATTAACGCATTCATTCATATTGTTGATGCTGCTTTCACACTCAAAAGTCTACAAGGCATGGTTGCCATAGGAATGATATGGATTCAAAGCCAAAAATCTTTTATCATTTTGCCTTTTATTGGAAATTGATCTTTTTTGCAGGAGGTAAAATTTGAGTTAGACAATGGGTGTGTGTCTGAATGAAGAGGGACATGCATACCATTTTGGCACGTGCGCGCGCACACACACACACACACACACACACACACAAACCCTTAAACCAAGCACCACTATCTAAATCATAGCTTCTTCAACTGTTTTGTGTAAAAGTTTGCAACCTTTAGTAAAGCAGCAAAAACAACGCTAATAAAAATTTGGGGGGAATTATGCATATACTGCGTGTGCATGTGCATAGTATGTGCACGTGTGTATGCACAGATGCACATGCCCTGTGGGCTTACCAGCAGAAGGCAGAGTAGAAGGGTGGATGTCTACCTCTATGCTGTTTCCTTGAGACAGTCTCTCACTGAACTCAGAGTTGCCATTTTCAGTTAGACTGGCTGACCAGTAAGGTCAGGGATTCGGTCTCAACCCCCTCCCCCAAGACAGGGTTAGAGCACCACAATACAGTTTAAGTGTGAAACAAAGGTAGTAGCTTTCCATTTTGAAAAGCTGAACAACAAAAATTTTCATTTTTTATTAATGTATACTATACTGTCATGCCAAAAATCCATAAAATGCTACCTAGAAGGAAATGGTCCTAATGTATAGGCCAACGACTCATACTGCTAGTGTATGGACTCTCACAGAAAAATGTACAAATACAATATAGGCAAAGGATATGAGCAGGAATTCAAAAGCCAAGAATTAGCCAATGAACTTATGGAATAATACGCGACCTCATCAGAACAAACAAGTTTGAATCAAATAGAAATGCAATTTTCTACCAGACTAGCCTCTGCTGCTGCTGCTGCTGCTGCTTCTTTAATCCATGATACCAAATGTAGATGAAATAAGAGTATGGAGACATGAACCCTCTTGGGCACAATCAATGGGACTGCAACTTGAAACATCAAAAAAACTTCAGTTATATTAACTAAAACTTTGCACGTATATCTTCCATAACCCAAGGAAGGAATTATCTTACAGATATAACAGCACCAGCCCAGCAAGGAAAAGGGAGCTGTGTCTTCTTTTACAAAGAATGAGCTGTAGATAAGTGATCCAGCACAAAAGCCTCCCATGCTGAAATAGGAAAAGGTTGTAGGCCATAATGAGTGCTTTAAAGCAAGTTATTTGAATGCAAACACTGTATATTTGTGATTCAACAGATAGTGTGAGTGGGGGTAGGAAAGCCCCTTTGCCACATTAACAGTTATTACCTGTACCAAAGACAGCAGAGTACTTTCATTTCTTGCTTAATTTTTTTTTTATTTTAATGGTGTAGTAGGTATGGCTTTGTTTTATGTCTTTCAATTAAATTTTAAAAACAAAAGTGTTATGCAGTCTATGGGAGGAAATGAGATGCTCTCTAGCATAATCATCCAGCAGCAGTGAACTTGGCTCATCCTTAGTGAGCATGTGTCTTTTCAGGCCCCGGATGTTTCCAGGAAAGCTTATGACACTGAGGTGTGGTTACACTACTCATATCTGACCTGGAAAGGTTTTCAGGAAGCAGGAGCTGGGCTTGGAGAGGGAGCACTGCTTGAAGGTCATGAAGACAATGTGCTCAAGTACCAACCACAACATTCCTTTTGTGTTTGTGCTGGGAGTAGATATCACACTCAGGACTGCCTGAGCTACAGCACAGCTGCTCTCATTCATGGTCTTTTTAAACAATATCTTTTATTTATTTGCAAACAGAGAGTCAGACAGAGAGACACACACAGAGAGAGAATGGGCTGCCAGGGCCTCTAGCCACCACAAACGAACTCTAGATACATGCACCACTTTGTGCATCTGGCTTTACATACTGGGCAATCGAACTCAGGTTCTTAGGTTTTGCAGGACAAGCACCTTAACTGCTGAGCCCTCTCTCCAGCCCTCATTCATGTTTCATGGAAAGAATAAAGAGGTTGGTCAGGAACCACTACTGCTTATTAATATAGAGAATGGCTATTCCTGTGCATTTAAGGGTTAGCAAAGAAGGGAATGAGATGAGGAAATGGACCATTATCACGAATATTGTGTAATCAGAAAACAGGGAGGGGCTGCGGAATTGGCTCAGTGGGGTAAGAGCACTAGCTGTACTCCAGTACCCATGCAGGCGTGCCAGTGGAGTGGGTGTGGAAAGCAGAGAGTCAGTGGGCATGCTGGGCAGTCAGTCTGACCAAAAATAAAAGCAGGTCCAGGCTCAGTGAGAGGACAAGCAGTAGAGGAGGACTGCCACCTGAGCACTGGGCGCATCTCCACACACATCCTATGCACTGTACCCATACACGCCGCACACACACCACACACACATGTAAAACAAACAAAAGGAAACAGTGTGTGGTCCTAGCTTGACGAATTAATTCAGATTCAAAGGACAAGAAATGAATGTAGAACCCACTAGAAGACATCTTGCCCCACAGAACTTGAGCTTTTTTTTTTTTTTTTAATTTTTAAAATCTATTTTCAAGCAGAGAAAGAGAGAAGAGAGAATAGGGGGCATCAGGGCCTCCAGCCACTGCAAACAAACTCCAGATGCATCACCACTGTGCATCTGGTTTCGTATGGAGGCGGGAAAACTGAACCCAGGTCCTTAAGCTTTGCAGACAAGTGTCTCAACCATTAAGCCATCTCTCTAGCCCTGGGACTTAAGCTTTTAACATGCACAAAATATAATAGCCATGAAGTTCAGAGAAGGTAAAAGTGAAGAAGGCCATGGGAGAGCTTGTGAGGAGGTATTGTGGGGCGTGGCGGGTACCTTTGCTTGTCCAATGGCATCAGACCCCATGAGTACCACAATATTGTACTTCAACTTCATTTGAAAGTACATTTTGGAAATTGTGTGTATAGTTTTTATTTTTTGTTTGTAGTTAAGTCCTACATAAATAAGTCTTGTAGGGCTAATTACAAATTTTATTCAAGTGCCAACATTGTTCATCTTTCACAGGAAACAATAAGTCAGTTCTGGCCTTTAGTGAGTACTCTTTCCTACGAAGCATAAATAATGTGGTTTGTATTTAACAAAATTCAGTTTTATTATTAATCTAAAGTTACTCTGTAAACTTTAGAAATTCAGATTTGCAACGTTTCCTGTTTTCTCAAATTGGGAGCAGTCCTAAATAAATGAATGTCTTTTATTTTTAAGTTTCATAATTTGTTTCCCTGTTTTTGTTTCTGATATCCTCTATTTTCCTCTTTGAAAAACCTGGGGAGTTAAGAGGTTGGAATACCAAGTAACCTTTGACCTTGCATTTAGTTTTCATGTGACAAAGGAAACGATAAAATGTGCAAACAGTTCTCACTTCCCATCCTGCTCATTAGGCCAAGCTACCAGGAAAGTCCTAACCACCAGCTCCAAGCCGTCCGTGCCTGCTGGTAAAGGCTCACTCCAGGCCCGTAGAGGGCTGAGGCAACCCTGGAGGTAGCACCTCTACTACTGCCCTCACATGCTGTGTGCCGATGCTGTGGTGATCTGTGGCTGAGCTTTGAAGTAAAAGGGCCCAGAGGTGCCCACAAGAGCCCTGGGAGCCAGACTCTTCCAGCCAGGCTTGCTTTCAGCTCTGTGCTTCCTGCCTAACTGGGATAGCAGGAGTGTGCCCGTGGGTCCTGCTTCCCCATGTTCATGTACTATTTATTTCAAGCAAGAACACTGCTACCTAGGTACCTGAAGATGTGTTTGCAGAGTGGATTATGCCACCAAGCCTGGAACTCCACCTAAATATCCGAGAATTTGAAAACCGGTTTACTATATTATTACCAATACAATAAAGTTATTTAAAAAAAAGAATGAAGAGAAAGTGGCGCATGCATATAAAGTTTGTTTGCAATGATAACAGGCCCTGTCGTGTCCATTCTCTCTCTTTCTCTCTCTCTCTGCTTACAAATAAATAAATATTCACAAAAATAACAATGAGGAGCTGGGTGTGGTGGTACATGCTGGGTGGGGGACGGCACTGAGGCAGAAGCACAGCTTCCAAACCAGCCTGGCCAACTTCGTGAGACTGTCTCAAGCAGAAAGAATCAAATAAAACCACGTACAAAGCCTTGGGTACACACCTCACTACCACAATACTCATTACATATACACCTTAAACATTTTTTTT
>PVHP010025679.1:0-25323 GCA_004024765.1 Zapus hudsonius | reverse complement strand
CTTCTAGAAGGTACCATAGTTAAGTGGGACCAGCTCTCCAGGAAATCTGGTGGCAGCGTGGCTAGTCTGTTGCTTGATAAATCCAAGTAGGCGAGGTTCTTCAGGTACCTGGCCGCCTCGTTTGGCACACTGGTTATTTTGTTATTGTGCAAATCCAGGGTTCTCAGTTGGGGCATGTCTAGCAACGATGGCCAAGGGAAGGTGCTCAGAGAATTGCCATCCATGCGCAACTCATGCAGCTGCTTGAGGTTGTAAAAGCTGCTGTGATCGACGCTGGCCACGGAGTTGTAAGTGAGCCAGAGGTACTGCAGCTCCTCCAGGTAATAGAAGGCCTCGGCGGGGATCCTGCGGATGACGGTCCTCTCTATGCGAAGCTTCACAGTCTCTACAGGCAAGTTCGTAGGGACTTCATTCATATCGAGGTCATTACACAGCACTGACCTAGTGTCACAAGAGCAAAGCAGGAAGATCTACTTTCCAAAACCCACTAAAACAAATCTGACAGACCTACTGATTAATCATACATCATCAACGGGCCTTCACCATTTCCATGTTATCATGGCAGCAGTGACCACAAGGTTAAGCCATACAAAAATGGCTATTTTGCAGCCAAAAACTGGATGGCTGTTGTTTAACTGTTATTTATGGAGGTCTTTTCATGACAGACTAGTGCAACTCAAGTCAAATCTGTTTCTCTCTCTCTCTCTCTCTCTCTCTCTCTCTCTCTCTCTTGATTTTGTTTGTTTTGTTTTTTGAGGTAGTGTCTCACTCTAGTCCAGGCTCACTATGTAGTCTCAAGGTGGCCTCCAAGTCACACTGATCCTCCTACCTTAGCCTCCTGAGCACTGGAATTAAAGGTGTATGCAACCACACCCAGTAGATCTGATTCTTTATAAATCATCACAACAGCCCTAAGAGGCAAATATTGGGTAACAGGTGAAAACACCAGCTTTTTAGCTCAGGATAAACTTGACTCTAAGCTCTACCACCTCCTCTGAGGCCAGGCAAAACCACTGTCACATCTTCCCACAAGACACTGTTATGATGATTAATTTAAATGGATTAGAATTCTACACCTTTCTGCCATAAGTTCTCAGCCTGCACTTCCTGCTGTTTAGAAGCAACCTCTTTTACATCTAAAATAGAGTGCGTCCACTAATGCTCGATGGCTTCCTGTTGTAGTCAGCTTTCACTTTGCTTCAACAAAAAACCCAACCAAAAGCAAGATGATTGAAGGAATGGGTTTATTTTGGTTTACAGACTCCAGGGAAAGCTCCACAATGGCAAGAAATACGATGGCGTAAGCTAAGGGTGGACATCACCTCCTGAGCAACATCAGGTGAACAGCAACAAGAGAGTGTGCCAAACACTGGCAAGGGGAAGTTGGCTATGACACCCATAAGCCTGCCCCCAACAACACAACTACAACAAGGTTCTAATGCCCAAACTGCCATCAGCTGGGGATCAAGCATTCAGAACACATTTGTTTGTGGGGGACACCTGGATAAACCACTGCACTTCCCAAGGTCACCCAGCTAATGAAATACAGTTACCTTTCAGACCAACTTCTTTTTTTATATATCTTTGTTATAAATAAGTATATACATTGTATGAGCAAATCTTGTGAATGTGTCCCCATTTCCCTCCTCTCTGACCCCTACCCACTGGGGTACTTCCTCGGTGCGCAAACTGGATCTATCCATAGGTTAGGGGGTATGAACTGCACCAGAGGTAGCCAGTTTTTCATTCTCTTTTTTTTTCCTTCTCCCTTGTGTGTTGTTGCTGAGGGGGGGAATGTCTCTGGATATTCTCCTCCACCATGGCTCTTACATTCATTCCACCTCCTCTTCCGCTCAGTTTCCTGAGTCATAGTGGGTGAGTTTTGAGTCTGCTTTGTTGTTGAGATCTGAAGTATCTCTGGATCTTTGCCCTGGGTTTTGTTGGGTATCATTGGTGTCTGTCTCCACTGACCTTTCCTGGGTTATCAGACTTGCTGTGGTGATTGGTCTCCTGTCTCATCACTTTCTCATAGGTTTCATTTGGGCCCTGTGTGAAGGCCAGGGGTGGTTTGTCTCCCGCCAGGATGTCAGTCATCATCCAATGTCTTGGTTTTGAGTTGTCAGACCAACTTCTGTCCAACTCCAAGTACATCCCATTAGGAAATGATCCCTGTTAACACTACAATTTGAGGCTGAGGCTGTAGCTCAGTTGTTAGATTATTTGTCAAGCATGCCTGAAACCCTAGGTTCAATCCCCAGCACCACATAAACTAAATGTGATGCTGCACACTTGTAATCCTAGCACTTAGGAGGTGGAGTCAGAAGGATTCAGAATTCAATGTCATCCTTGGCCAGCCTGGGCTCTGTCTCAAAAAAAAAATCATAAGTAAATTTACTGTTTTAAAAAGGTCCTACCTTAAAAAAAATTATGTTACATATCAATCAAATGACCCAGCAGTCCAGTAAAAAGCATCACACACTAAATCCGTGAATTTTAAATGCAAGCCCATAATGTAAAGAGGCAAGAAGTTCATGCCTAAAGCTCCGAGGCCCTGGCTGTGTCATCTTCTTTCAAGAACTAAGAATCACTCTATCCTAAGAATTACCTCTGTCCTGTCACAAATTTTGGTGATACTTTAAACCAGAACATCACAGTTACCACGTGTTAAGTTAGCATTTCAATGTGATATCATAAGAAGAAAATTAGATTGGAAGCTAGGACATCTAGCATCTTCATCAGTATGGTCACCTTGTGACTGAGGCAAGTCCACAGTTTCCACAGGAAGGGTTGAAAATCCATCATAATGGGGCCACCATTGGGAAGAAAATGTTTCTGGTAGCTTCTCAAAAAGTATCCTGGCAGCCTGGTCAATCATTAGCTATTGCACATCTTTGGACAAATAAGTTGTCAGCTTGTGTTCTTTTCCTTATCTTTAACCCACCCAGGGTAAAAGGTAATAAGAACTGGCTAAATAAGGTTTCTATAATAACAAGATAACCTACTCCCATAGAAGTTTTCATTGTTGGGGGCTAGAGAGATTGCTCAGTGGTTAAGGCACTTGCCTCCAGTGCCTAAGACCCTGGGTTCAATTCCCCAGTACCCACATATGCCAGACCCACAAGATGGTGGCCCTGGGGCTCTCTCTCCCTCTCTCTTTCTATCTCTGTATTTGTCTGCTTGAAAATGAATAAATAAAATATTTTTTAAAAAGTATACTACTGAGGACATAAGTTTAAAAAAAAGAGAAGTTTTCATTGTCTTGTTGCTGTTGTTGATGTTATTATTGCTATGGTGAGGCCCTTCTACATGCCAGGCAAGAGCCCATCACTGAGCTGTTATACCCTAACGCCAGTAACTTTTATTTCATTAAAGTTGTCCTATTTCTTTAATAAGCTTTGTGGAAGAGTTTCACTGCTTATTTTATCTAACAAAGTCACAAAGAATCTGATTTTGTTATTAAATTCTTTCTCAAAGCAATCAAAGTCCTTTAATCCCAGCACTAGGGAGGCAGAGATAGGAAGTTCACTGTGAATTCAAGGCCACCCTGAGACTACATAGTAAATTCCAGGTCAGCCTGGGCTAGAGTGAGACCCTACCTGAACAAAAAAAGAAAGAAAAGAAAAGAAAAAAAAACAGCGCTAGAGAGATGGCTCCTGGTTAAAGCGCTTGTCTCCAGTGCCTAAGGACCAGGGTTCAATTCCCCAGTACCCAATGTAAGCCAGATTCACAAAGTGGCGCATGCATCTGGAATCTGTTTGCAGTAGTTAGAGGCCTTGGTGCACACATACATTCTCTCTCTCTTTCTTTCTCTCTCTCCCTCCCTCCCTCTCTCTCTTTCTGCTTGCAAATCAATAACTAAAATATTTAAAAACAACAAAATCAAAGTCCATCATGTTATGTTTGGCTAATAAGAGTTCTGTTTCACATGTAACTTAAATGAAAAAGGACTACTGCATATTATAAGTGAGTTACTGTGCTAACTATATAGATGCTAAAGTAACATACAGATTACATAACTTTGGTGAGGTTATACACTGTCTGCAACAGATGGTGTTTTTCAAAGATATTTACTTTGTAAATTCCCTTAGTTCAAATGAAAAATTCTTATTATGAACCTCTCAAGGCTCACTCTTGTTGGTCTTCCTTCCTACTGTTCAGTTGGTGGCAGGAATAATCATTAGATGAAACAGCAAATGTGTGACACAGCCAACATCCCCCGTTCAGCAACTCTCTGACACATTCTGTACCCAAGGCCTGGGCTGGGAACACACACTCAAAGTGGCTTGACTTTCAGAAAGGGACATTTTGTGAATATGAGTGTCATGAATATTTTTATAATTGAAAGTATTAGAAAATTTCAAATGACTTGGGAGGCTTTGGGGAATTAAACTGTTCAAAATAAAAATAGTGTGCAATCAGTATGAATAGAACTAGACTAAAGCTTCAAAATTCTAGGCTTCTCTGATTTCTAACAATTTGCTTTCAAAATAGGCTGATCTTTCTGGGTCCATTTTCCTGGGAAATGAGAATACAGCAAGGAGAAGGCATACCTTGATCCTGAGCCATCATGTCTGCCAAGATAATCGCAGGTGCACTGAGAGGGACAGGAACACCCCACTCCTCCCAGGAAGCCCAGCAGGATGCATAGGCGTGCAAAGAGCCGCATGGCTCCTTTCAGGAGTTGTGTGAACAAAAAGTAAAAGCCAAATCATAAGCACGAAGACACTGGTGCGCCAGGAAGGCAAGCCTTTAGGTAGCAACAGCAGCTTACACAGGATTAGCTGAGATCTGTAGTGACTTAACCTTCAAGTGTATCTTGCAGGGAGGGGATCAATCCACCCAGCCTTTGAAAAAGGGTTCATCCCCAAGAAGCATGCTTGGTAAGGAAAATAAAAGTCAAATCATCAGGATAAATGTTAGTTGTTGCCCATATCTAGATTTGCAAGGAAACACTAAGTCCCTTTCCTATGGATGTAATTGTCACTCTACCTGAAAAATATACTTAACCTTAAATAGGATCCATTGTCTTGGCAAAAGCTAGACAATTCTGTAGCTCATTTAACATGTACATTAACCTTATTTTTGCATTTTTTACCATCATTCATATGACATTCAGTTTACAAACCATAACTTTAAAGATAGGACATGGCAACATATGCTAATTTGAAAAATTAAAATAAAAGCTAATCACACTAGATAAAATTTAGTTCAGAGTTATGATGTTGCTACATCCTGCTCATTCCAAAAGCAAAACAAACTAAGTCCAGATCACAGACGTTTAGGAAAACTTTTCAGTCCATTCATGATGTGTTGTCAGACTGTGCCCTGGGTCTCTTCCTGATCATGTGTGTGGGGGGAAGAATTGTCCCAGTGTACTTATGTCTAGTGTAGGAATTACCTTTGTTCAAAATTCTATTGTACTCCAAGCTAGACTCTCAAGATTAGGGGTCTCAACCATATTTAAAGATGAATTAATAAGTCATTTAGCAATATTTAGCAGAAAATTGAGATTTTCTAAAAGTATTTATTTCTTTATTTGCAGGGGAAATGAGAAAAAGAGAGAGATGGATGCACCAGAATGAACTTCAGATGCACGCACCACTTTGTGTATCAACCTGGGCCATAAAGCTTTCCAAGCAAGCACCTTTAACCCCTAAAACCTCTCTTCCACCCAATTAGTTTGATAACTACATCCAGGGCTGGAGAGATGGTTGGCCCAGGTTCTGTTCCCCAGTACCCACATAAAGCCAGATGCACAAAGTGGTGCATATGCCTGGGGTTCGTTTGCAGTGGCAAGAGGTCCTGGTATACCTATACTCACTCTTTTACTGTCTGCCTTTTTTCTTTAGGCTCTCCCTCAAATAAATAAAACTATTTTTAAAAACTACAATCAGACATATGGGCTGGACAGATGGCTCAGTGGTTAAGGCACTTGCCTCCAGTGCCTAAGGTCCCAGATTCAATTCCCCAGTACCCACATAAGCCAGACCCACAAGGTGGTGGCCCTGGTGTGCTCTCTCTCTCTCTCTCTCTCTCTCTCTCTCTCTTTTTCTCTCTATCTCTCTGCTTGAAAATGAATAAATAAAATATTTTTAAAACCTACAATCAGACATATGAAGAATGTGAGGAATTCATAGGGACAATAAAAAATTAATTTTCATATTATGTGATTTGTCTCTCCTCTTTAAACCAAAAGATTTTTTTTATTAATCCTAAAAAGAATATTGCATGAAATGTTGTCAAAAATTAACAGAATTCATATGCAAACAATAGTGTCTGAAAAACTTCACTCAATAAAAATAACACAACGGCCTTCAGATTCTACACAACTCAGTTGTAAATGTCATCAGCAGAGATGATGTGTAGGGTTAATCTTTTCTCCTGCCTCTTCACAGTAGGCTCGCTGCTGGAGCAGGGGCCCTCCTAGAGGACCAATGTCATGGGACGACACAGTGAGTGTGCTGCCCATGCCCTGCTGAAAAAAGAAGATAAAGAGGAAAAGAAAGAAGAAAAAAGGAAAGAGGGAAAAAGGAAAAACAACATGTTTTCTGAGTGCAAGACACTTTAATTTGGCCACTAGAGGAAGACAAAGGACTATAAAGTCCCTCTGGAGCCATGGTGAAGAGGACCAGCTGAAGGATATAGTCTTACTTGGCAAGGGTGATGGGTAATATTGATAGTCAAGTTGAAAGGATTGAAAACCACCTGCTATAACCCTTTGAGTATATCTGAGGGACTTTCTAGACTGGGTTAACTGAAGTGGGAAGACGCATCCTAAATGTGGGTGGTGCAATTCCATGGGTTGGGTCCTGGACTGAATGAAAAAGAGAAATTAAAAGGAGTAGTGCATTCATCTTTCTCTGCTCCTGACTGTGGCTGCAATGTGACCAGCTGCTTCATGCTCCTGCCGTGATGCCTTCCCTGCCTTGAGGAATTGCACCTCCTCAAACTGTAACCAAAGAAGCCCCTTCCTCCCCTCCCTTCCTTCCTTCATCCCCTCCCTCCCTCCTTCCTTCCTTCCCTCCTTTGTTCTTTCATTCCTTCCTTCCCATTTTCCTTCCTTCCCTCCCTCCCTCCTTCCTTCCATCCTTCCTTCAAATTGCTTTTGTCAGGTACTTGATGACAGAATCAAGAAATGTGATGAGGTCAGCAGGCAATTGAAAATGTTCAAGGTGAAGATCTGGGGAAAAATATCCTTTTAAAAGATTGGATACAGGGCTGGAGAGATGACTCAATTGTTAAAGGCAAATGCTTGCAATGCCTGACAACCTGAGTTTGATTAAAACCGGATGCACAATGTGGTATATCTGGGGTTCATCTGCAGTGGCAAGAGGTCCTGGCAAGCCCATTCTCTCTCTCCTTCCCTCTCTATCTTTCTCTCTCCTATCAATAAGCAAAAAGTTAAATAAATTATTGGTTAAAAGTGAATGTACTGATTGCAGGGGAGAAGGCAGAGGGTAGGAGGATAAACTAAGAGGTTGTTACAGCACTTAACATTCTATTTACATAGAGAAATGTATGCATAAAATTAAAGCCAGCTGGGCATGGTGGGTCATGCCCATAATCTCAGCACTCTGGAGGCTGAGGTAAGAGAATACCATGAGTGTGAGGCCAGTTTGGATTATATAGTTAGCTCCAGATCAGTCTGGGCTAGAGTGAGACCCTGCCTCATAAAACAACAAAAACCAAAATACCTAATGCCCATACTTTACCTAACATGGAGACAAAGGTGTTAGGTAAACAATTTATTTAAAGATAGAGATTAAAAAATATATGTAAAGATATAGAGCCTCACTAATACATATATGAACTAAATGAATCGATGCTGCAGTATGTAATTTATGATGGTAATATTTGATTCAGCACCATTAGCAGGAATATGAGGTTAAGGTGTACTTGCACATTGCCAATGCAATATGAATTGATTCAGTCTTCCCACACAGAAAGCTAGAAACAGTGCTGATTTTATATTTATATCTGATATCCCTAACTTGGAGAAAGGTTCAACTAGAATAACCCTCTTCTCAAAAGGTATTTGTACTAACACTTTCCCAAATTTATATCCATAGAAAGTAAACTTTTGAATCACAGTGGTAATGCACACTTGTAATCTCAGCATTTGGGAGGCAGATCACTGCAAATTCGAGGCCTGTCTTGACTACATAATGAGTTTCAGGCTAGCCTGGGCTTACTGCATAGCAAGCAAATTTAAATTTAATGATTATAAAACATAAAGCAAAGATGAAGGAGGAAGAGAGAAAAGAAGCAATTTAGTTGTTGTGATAGTTAGGTTTTGTTGTCAACTTGATCTTTTTAATTATCTTGGGTGGGTATCTGAGGATGTTTACAGGAAGGCAGCCTCTTAGTAGGGGGCAGGATGTAAAGAAGTTCAAAGAAGCTAGAACTAAACATCCTTCTCTGTGTAGGCAGTGCAGGAAGGAAATTCTAGAGACTCAGGAAGCCATTAAGTCTGGGGAAGGGTTGCAAGACCACACCCTAAGGTTATATAAAGGGGAAGAAATTCTCTCCTTGGCTCTCCTGCCTATTTGCTGTTTTGTGTGTGTGGTATAGGTGATGGGTTTTTCTCTCTGCTCCAACCTGTGAAAGAGGGCCAGCCTCTTTTGCTATTATAGAATTTCCCCTCAATCTGTAGTTTCAATAAATCCTTTCCTTCCCAAAACTGTGCCTGGTTTGAAGATTTATCCCAGCGGCGTGTGGCTGACTATGACAGTTCTCTACTATTTAAATAATGGTATTTTGTACTGTTTGATAGACATAGTCATTTAAAATAACAACTTTGTGAGTCTACAAATTCACTCAACATTCAACAGATACCTACTAAATACATACTATGTCAGATGAGTCTATGTGCTAAAAATACATCAAAGAACAAATACACAAAAATTAACACTCTGATTGAACTTAATGATATATATTATACAATATACATATAATACATGAAAATACTTATACAGAAAAACAATGGAAATTTCAGGATATACAAAAATGCACAGATATTATAGCACTATAAAATGTGTTACTGGCATGACTTAAAACAGCAATGTTTAATGTTTATTTTTGTTAAATAACATAAATTAGTAATTGATTCTATATTTATTTTTGTTTTTTTCAAAGTAGGGTCACAATTTAGCCCAGGCTGACCTGGAACTCACTCTGTAGTTCCAGGATGGCCTCCAACTCACAACAATCCTGCCTCCTTGAGTGCTGGGATTAAAGGCGTGTACTACCACATCCTGTTCTACATTTATAATTTTTTAAATAACAAAAATATTTTTTATAATTGGGAATATCCACCATCTCACTTCAGCAAATTATTTATTAAGGGTTATAAATTATTTGCACAATTGAAAATTTATTCTAACATTAATATAGTGGCTGTTTCTTGGCTGAGAACTCAGGCAATTTATAGGTTGTCAGTACAGTTAAAATACTTTATGAGGAGACAAAAGGGAACTTAAATGTCACATACCAAGATTCATCAACAAAATATCAATACAAAAGGACACATAAGCACAAAGAGAAAAATGCCCTACAACAGCCGATACACAAATGGGAACTTCCAGTATAACAGGGCAATAACCTATATCTGCACTTGCTCTAAATGGACTCATATTTAAAATAAAATTAAAATATTGCAAAAAAGACTAATAAAATGTGATAGCATATTTTTTTCTTATTTTAGATTCTTCCAGAAGCCAATGGACTTTGAGGGTTTTCCATTAGAAAGGTACTTGTCACAGGCTCTGCTTGGTGAGTCTGACATTTGAACATGGCAAGCATTGCCCTCCGAAACCTATGATCAAAAAATAGAAAATTATTGTAGACATGGAACTTTTAATGCATTTTTAATTCAGGCTGAGATGGAACTACTGTCAATGGACATCTCCAAGCAAATTTAACCCTCTGCTATTGAAAACCTTTATTAATGCATAGGCCACATGATATAGTAAAAGACCAGTTTTGTACTGCTTATTGCAGACACTGAAGATGTTTAATAAAAGCAGTAATTGAGGCTGGAGAGATTGCTTAGTGGTTAAGGTATTTGCCTTCAAAGCAGAAGGACTCAAGTTCAAGTCCATAGTGCCCAGATAAAGCCTGCTGCACAAGGTGGCAGGTATGTCTGGAGTTTGTTTGCAGTGGCTGAAGGCCCTGATGTGTCCATTCTCTCTGTGTGCCCCCCTTCAAATAAATATTTTTTTAAAAGCAGTGGTTAAGCATGTTTAGATGTCAGGTCAAATGGTAAGTTCTATAAGTGATTTATTTATTGAACTAAGGGTACCTGTTGCACGTATCATCTGAGCAAGGTGAGTGGAATGTGAGAGGGCATGAGAATGGCTGAGCTCATCAAGAGACTTCCAGCACACCATGGCCTTAAATGTGTCCTCTATTCTATGTACTGGTCTATGTGGTCTTGAAATGTTTCTGTCCCTCCACACGCCTGCGACTGAAGCTGCTCTCCTGAACACACACATACGTGCATTTGATGGGAGCAGCAAGTGTTCTAGATCAAGTGACCAGAAGAAGCAGTCAGTCGGTTCCTCTTCCAGCAGTAATAGGAAATGAAATCATCTAAACCTCAATGAGGAGAACTGAAGGGGGAGGGGTCTCTATTCAGAGTGATTACCACTCCTAAAGCCCATCATGTCAGAACTGGATGTTGTCTCTTGCATTTAAATACATTTTTTCTGATGATAAATATGCAATGATATTATACTACCCAGTAAGAGACCCCCTGTTGCCAAGTTTAATCTCTTCTCTGGAAACCATTGTTCTATGTACTTGGGATGTGGTAACCATTTGAACCAAGTGGATCAGGACCAACCAGGAACTTTGCTGCAACTCTGCCACCATCTGGGAAGACTATGTTCAAAAGTAGAGCTCCCCACTATAAATCCCTAAATGTTGCTCTGGTGACATGAGCCAAATAATCTTGACTGGGTTCTCATGGGTCTCTGTGACTCACCTCTGGAGAAATGTGAGAACTATCCACACTGCCTTTACCATTCTGTGCCAGCCATTTTATTCAGAAGTAGGTTAAGCACTACTTACTTTTTATTAGCAGCTACATAAATGCAGGGGTTGTAGAATGTTGAAGATTTTGCGAACAGTGGAGCTATGATGGCCATTGAGGGAGGAATCTTCTTGGGATCTCCAAAGCAAGCCCATAAGCACACAATGGAATAAGGGGACCATGCCAGCAGAAACATCAGTATCATTATGACAGACATCTGTGAAATCCAACAGCCCAGACATTTAAATAATGAGTCCATCTAAAGGAACATGATGCGCTCTAAACTGGCAAGCTATCTGGGATTTGCCTACAATGTTCTTTGTTGATGTCGCCGAAGTCACCTATGGTGACAAGAGCCTGGATAATAGATAGGATACATAATATCACGAAGGAGAATGTTGCACACATTTAAGGAATGCATTCTCTCTTGGTGGGTTAAGAGAAAGCACAAAAGCTAGCTTTAAGGAAAAGCAGATAAAACCCTCTCTCTAAGCCACTCCAGTTAGGATGCTGAGAACTGTGGAGCCCCTCCCCTTTGTCTGATTATTTGCTAATGTAAAACAAAACAATAACCACAACTTTCTAACAAAAGAAACACTTTCTAAAGTCTCTCTGGAAGTACAGGCCCATCTTAAACGCTGAGAATTCTGGAGGCAGCCATTTGAGCAGCATGAATTTTATGTACCTTGCAGAAGAGTTGGTAAAGAAGCTCCTTTGAGTATTGATAGTGGGAAAATCATAATTTTTATATTGCTCTCTCATTTCGCTCTACATGATGGAAAAAAAAACTCATACAAGGGAGAATCTGAGATTAGGAACAATGGGAAAAAATGACGGACTGGACAAGTGACAGCTTGACGACCAGACAGAAGGATTGAAAACTGAGTGAGAGAGGGAGTAAGTGAGAGGGGAAGCGGAAGCGGCGGGGAGGGGGGAGGGAGAGTCGGAGGACCCCGACGGGGACACGCGGGAGAGCGCATGCGCGTGCGCACTGCCGGCAGTTTGCTACAACGGAGAAGGAGAACGCAGAGCATGACGGGATAGGCGGGCACCACTTGCGGAAACCTCTGGAAAGATCTACGGACCCTGGGCTGAGTCTGTAAGCTGCTTCCTGTTCTTGAGTTGCCCTGCCGTGGACTTCAAAGAAAGGAGGACATGAGCCACGCGTGTCCGCAGAATCTCTGACGGCGGTCATGGCCGTGAAAGCAGGGGAGGTGCCTTGGCGCCATGACGTCCCTCTCTGGGAATTACACGTGAGACTGAAGCAGCTGAACAGCACTGTGATGAAGAGGCTGCGCGAGGTGCAGGGTGAAAACAGAGAGATCGTCCAGAGTTCTCAGGAGATTCAGGATCACCTACAAAGGCTTCATGCCGAACACTCCAAGTTAAAAGAGCGAGTTGAACAGTTTCTGAGACATTCCAGGGCAGATTTGCCTGGAGATAGGGAACCCCAGCTAAATAAACTCGCCCAATCAGCGTGCTCAATGGCAGAGACTCTGGATAAAATACAGAAGAAAAATAAAGAACTCGAGAAGGAGCTCATTGAAGCTAAGAAATTAGTAAAAGAAGCAACAGGTAAACTACGTGAAAATGAATTTACTTGCAATGAAGTTTTAAATACCAGAAACCTTGACAGGGATATGTCAGAGATTTATGATCTTAACAAAAAATGTGACATTATGTGCGACAAATATCTACTTGTGGAAGTAAAAGTGAAATCTATTATGAAAGAGTTACTAGAAACAAAAACATGGCAATGTCAATATGACAACCTCCGCAAGGACCAAGAGGCACTGGAAACAGAAGTGGGGAGCCTCCACCAGCGTCTGCAAGAGAGCATAGTAAATGAAGAGAACACAAAGAAATCAAGAGAAAATACTATCACAGTAGATCAGATGGAACAAAGAATTGCCACTCTTAGGTCAGCATTCACTAAAATGAGAGCTGAAAGAGAGTCAAATACAAGAAAATTGGAAAAACATAAGCAAGTCTTCTTAGAGGAATGTGAACGTAGAGAAAGAATGTATGATGAGTATAATAGGCTTAATTCCAGGCTAAATTATGCCAGAGCAGAGCTTCTGCTGATGAAAGAGCATAACAGATCTTTATTAAACTGAGTCCCAGGCCTATCAATGCTCCTATGTTACAAAGCGTAAGACTAGTGTAAACTCAGCCTAGTCTCACTCCAAGCAATGCAGGTACTTCCTCCTTCAAACACTCGGCCTTCACCAGAAAGTGTGCAGAAGAACCTGTTCCAGCTACTGCAGAACTCTATTCTTGGTTCTTCCAGGCTCATCGCTCTTGCATCTAGATAAGTCAAGAGCTCCTTCAGGGAGAATAACAGAAATAAACACATTGAAAAAACAATACCTTTTCTGAAAGATGGCATTTTATTAATTGAACTGATTGTGGACATTTTGATAGTTTCCCATTAAGTAACTATAGTATGTGAAATAATAAATAAGAATGGGCTGGAGAGATTTCTCAACAGTTAAAGGTGCTTGTTTGTAAAGCCTGACAGCCGGGTTTGATTCCCCAGTACCCACATAGAGCCAGACGCACAAAGTGGCACATGCATCTGCAGTTAGTTTGCAGTGTGGTAAAAGGCCCTGGAATGTCCATTCTCTCTCTCTCTCTCTCTCTCTCTCTCTCTCTCTCTCTCTCTCTCTCTCTCTCTCTCTCTCTCATATAAAAATATTTTAAAATATAGGAAAGATGTTTAAATGAGCCATAAGTGATAGAAAACCAAACAGACTAATCCATTCTATCAAACTACGGAAGTCTAGGAGCTAAGGCAACAGACAGCTCTGATTGTGGGAGTGCACAGACAACCCCAAAGAGAAGTTCTTTTGAATTTGCTAACAAGAGCAACTAGACTTCCAAGACTCTCCCAGTACATTCAGTCCACGACACAATCACTAACCCTTTCCCTTCCTGGAAAATCTTAGAAACTCAACATGAAAAACCTGAGGCAAAGGCAGGAACTCTCAGAATGGAGAGCCAAGGCTCTGCCAAGCACTGCAGTAATACACTAGAGAGAGAAGTACCTGAATGCAGCTGTTCCCTGCTCTTGAGCCTGAATACTTAGACTAACTCCTGCTCTGAGAATATTCACAGACGAACTCCCTACTCTGAGAATACTCAGTCTAACTCCCTGCTCTGAACTTGTGAATACTAACAAACTTGAATCTCTTCCAGGGATGGGAAGGAACTATCTCCCTGGAAGCTGACCAGCTCAGGATAAAATAACTAGAGATAGCTCAGAAATCCTCCAAAAGAAATGAACCAGCTTAGGGCTTGGAACATGCCATGGCTGAAGAGCAGATAAGCATTTCATTTGGATGTATGTGGACAAATCACAGAAGAGAAAGATGGGGATCAGGAAAGAGGTAGAACAGGCCAAGGGACTCTTTCAACTACATACGTGTAAAAGCTTGATTACTCAAACTCTTACCTTCGTGACATCGACCTGCTCTAGCCAGTCTCTGCTGAAGTGGACAGTGCAGTTTCTCTTAATGGATCGAGTGACATGATAATAGCAGTAAAACATCACTGTCAAGGGTACAATAAAATTCATCGCAATAACCATCATTGTGAAAGACACAAAAGATCTGGAAATAAGAAAAGGTAATTTATGTCCTCAATAGGGGAAGGGGAAGAAGGAAATCATTAGAAATAATGCAGTCATTTTATTGTTAAAAAGCTTAGAAAGTGTATCTGAAATTTAATTGACCTAAGCCAACAAACTATGGCCTGTGGGCCTCATCAGACCACTGTCTTTATAAAAGGTTCTTGCGTAAGTCATGTATATCCATTCACATACTGTCAAGAGCTGCTTCACAGCATGAGGACAGAGTGAAGAGTGTGGCAAAGACCATGAGGCCCAGAAAGCCTAAATTATTTGCTTTTGGAGCCTTTACAGAAAAAGGATTGAGATTTAGATTTTTTTTTTCTGAGTCATCTCACATTGCCTTGAAGGAATTAATCTGTCCTCATTTCCCTGGAAAGCATAGGGGAATATCACTAGTTCAAAGGCAGATCCTTGCACTGACTACTGATGCATAGCGCCCAGGCCACTGTGACTAGATAATAAGGAGGTGATCTGGGCTTCAGCTAGATCTCTCTAGTGTCACTGACCTCTTCCCACTCGTGATCCTAACTCACTCTGAGATGTATCAATAATGGAATCGCACCCCTAATGCTGCCTTAGTAACAGAGGACAGAGAAGGAAAGAAGAGACAAAGAAAAGGGATGACCTTTACTTGCAAGAAGCATACTTCACTCTTACTTTGTCTCCCACCATCACTTCAGGAAGCCTTTGCCCCCCTCTGACTGAGCTGAAGGTGTGTGCATCAGGAACATGTGATTATAAAATGTAACACATCTCTTACGCATTATTTTTCCGCCAGTTTATGGTACAGGTAGCCCCTGTAGGATCTGGGGCATAACTGGCCCACCCTACAATGGGCATCAAAGCCCAAAACAGGCCATTGATCCAGGCTGCCACAATCATGCCAATATAAGTGCTGGTGGTCATTCTTCTTCCTAGTATCAAGTAAATGAAATATTAGTATTGTCAGCAATGATAGGACTCCATTCATTGATCATACGAAACTGTTATGGGGCTGGAGAGATGGCTCAGTGGTTAAGGCGCTTGCCTGCAAAACCTAACAACCAAGTTCAACTCCCTAGTACCCATTTAAAGCCAATGCACAAATAGGCACATGCATCTGGAGCTGTTTGCAGAGGCTAAATGCCCTGGCATGCCCATTCTTCTCCTTTCTCCCTCCCTCTCTCTCCCTCTCTCTCTCCTCTCTCTGCTTGCAAATATTTTATTTTAAATTTGAAAAAACTGCTATGATGTAGACAGTATATCTAAAAAATGAAAATTTTGACAAAAATGATAACCCAAAACCTGGAAGATGAAAAGGGTCAGCCAGAGGCTAAGCAGGGAGGAAAGCTTTGCACCCAAGAACACAGCATCCACAGAGGTCCCAGAGGGTGGAAGGACATGCCAAGTACCAGAGAGGCAGAATGAGCCTGGCTGAAGCAGGAAAGGCAGCCCATGCAGATCCCACAGGGATGCTTTAGAAAACTTGGATTGTCCCTGGGGACAATTACTTTAAGGTGAATACATGCTGAGTGACATTAGGCAATAAATGGCTTCATTTAGAAAGATGAGAAATGTGCTATTACCTAAGTCAGGACGGCAAATGGTCAGGTATCGGTCCATGGCCACAACTGTGAGCAAGCTAATGCTTGCCATTCCAAAGAAGATATTCAATCCAGCATAAATCTGAAAACCAAAATTAGAAACAGTCCACAATTCCAAACATTCTCTTGAGTAACATTTAAATTTTTGCCTCATTGTTAGAATACATTTCAAGCATAGTAAAAATTTTTTATTTGACTTTTTAAATGCATCCTCCATTATCAAATTATAACTGTTCAACAAAGAAATTTATGGAAACTATCTTGAGATTTCACTGCTTAGTTTTTTTTAATTTTAATTTTTTAAACTTAAGATGAAATTGTTGTACAGCATAGTCTATAAACAAAGTGCAAAACGAGCCATAAGTAGGGTGAGATGTGTATAACCAACACGAGTTTATAGTCAGAAGACAAGTAGTTTAGTTAGGGTAAAAGAAGTGATGAATGATCTACTCACACAAGCCCATTTCCATTTGGATACTTACAAGATATTCAACCATAGTAAGTATTCAAGAAAACACAAATTATAAGATATCCTTTCATATACAAGGAAAATGAAACTGCACATCTGAAAACCCCAAGTGATGAGGATAACGCAGAGGGGTGAGAATTGTGGAGAGCAGCTGGTGAGGCTGGTGAAGTTAACAAGGAAAACTCTGCAAACCCAAACTTTCATCCCATGGGCAGTAAGTCTAGAGAAATCGCCCCAAATTGTACAAAGAGACAAGTATAGGAATGTTTACTGAAGCTTCTTTTAATTTTTTTAAAATATAGATGCTCAGTAACAGAAAATGCAAAGGTGTAATTAAGCCATATCCACACAATAGATATTACATAGCAGTCCAATAAATGACACAGCCACATCCACCAACATGGATGAACCTGAACCCACAATACCAACAACAAAAGGAAATAGTGCCAGCAGTGTGGTATCATACACCCAGAAGTTAAAACATCCAGACAGTCACTGTCTGGTTCATGTACGCAAAATATGTAATAAGCAAAAAACACAGGAGGAAAGAGTGAAACTTTGGATGGATGTGACAGTGTTTCAACAGTATCTCTGCAGTTTTATGTCTTTTAAGAAAAGCAGCCTGGGGCTGAAGAGATGGCTTAGCGGTTAAGGCATTTGCCTGCAATGCAGAAGGACCTGAGTTCGAGTCCCTAGTGCCCACATAAAAGCCAGATGCACAAGAGGGTGCATGCATCTGGAGTTCATTTGCAGTGGATGGAAGCCCTGGTGTGCCCATTCTCTCTCCCCCCCCCCTCTCTCTCTCTCTCAAATAAATAAATAAAATATTTTTTTTAAAAAAAAGCAGCCTGAAGCAGAGATTGATAAATGGTAAGATCTGACATAGCTGGTTGGCTTATGAAGATTAAATATTCTGTTATTCTTGTGTTTTTTCTGTAATTTTATCGTTTATAATAGTAAACATTAAAAATTATTAAAATATGGCTGACCAAAGGTGCATTTGCCTACCTTCACAATATAAATTAATATTAAGATAGTTTTGCCCTCCAAGGCTCAGGGACTATTACAGAAAAGATAAAGAATGTAAGAGCCCAAAGAAGGAAGGAGTGCTTACAATACTGTCGTCCAGAAACAAAGTGGCCATGGTACTCATGACCTCACAGGGGCTGACACTACCTACACAAGACCTGCATAACAGGAGGGGGAAATGATAACATCAAAAAAGAAGGGACTAGTTAGAAAGAAGGGGTTTAGTCATGTGGGAGGGGAAAAAAGAGGGTGGTGGGCGGGGGTTATTATCATGGTATATTGTCTATATATACAGAGTTGCCAATTAAAAGTTAAAAAAAAAACCTGGGCTGGAGAGACTGCTCAGTGGTTAAGGCACTTGCCTTCAAAGCCTAAGAACCTGAGTTCGATTCCCCAGTACCCATGTAAAGTCAGATGCACAAGGTAGCACATGTATCTGGAGTTTATTTGCAGTGGCTAGATGTCGTGGTGCATCTTCTACCTGTTTCTCTCTCACACTCACTCTCATAAGTAAATAAATAAATAGAATTATAAAAAATTTAAAAACCAAAACAATATTGTTTTCTTGTCTATAAAAATATAATATTAAACACCAAAAATAACAGGATTGATGATTCAGTAGGAGAAAATCAATATAATGGCATAACTACATTCCTTAGATATTATGATTATCACTAAATATTTTGTTTGAAATGAAACCAGAGCATTTTTTAATTTTAAATATGCAGCTTATTTTTCTTTAGTTGAATGCTAGCTGTTTGGTTAATTTGCTTTTG
Organism: Zapus hudsonius; assembly: GCA_004024765.1. NCBI lineage: Eukaryota > Metazoa > Chordata > Mammalia > Rodentia > Dipodidae > Zapus > Zapus hudsonius. The sequence goes on along the minus strand of PVHP010025679.1, from coordinate 6,803 downwards.
CCTATTGGTTAAGGAAATTTTTAAAATATAATGGTGATTAGTGATCTTTTGATAGAATGCATCCCCCCACAAAAAATGTATCCTCAGTCATTTTGAACCTGTTTTCCATCAAAGCAATGTGTCTATCATCATACAATAGCTTACTTGATTTAAATTCCTGGGACATTTTAAAGACATTTAACTTTACAGCTGTTTAATCTACTTCATTCTGTTCATGCTCCAAAGATCTCTAGTACCTGACAGCCCGCATATCCAAATTTCCAACTTCCATGGAGATCTGAGGCCGCAGACATGGGATAGCCAATGCTACTGACCCCTATGTCAGTCAAAGCCAGATTAATAATAATTGCATTTGTGGGTGTCCGAAGTTCCTTGTATTTAATGAAGATGCCCAGAACTATTAAGTTGCTGAGAATACTTATCCCACCTGAGGACAGATACAAAAGGATGGAGGTTTAAATTTGAATGTGTAAAACAAAATCAAAATTAAATACTTAAGTCCCTCCAAAGCAAGTGAATCCACTTTAGTTGATGGTTGAAGAATTCTGCTGTCCTTAAAACTGTAACCCCTTCACAGACTTCTGTGAAATAGAAATGAGAGAATTACAAAACAAAGACTCTACTGATTACAAAGCCAGCATTGAAGGTTGGTACAGATGTCCTCACTGTGGGACATTCCCCCCATGGCTGTCATGATGTCATAACTGTTTTGATTTTCAAGGTGCATTTCTAACCATCCACATGGTGTTTGGCTTTCCTTTTTTGACACCTGTGCTCTTCTTTCTCTGACTTCCTTTCTCAAGCCTCAGCTATCATTCTCCTAAAGCAATCTTCACTATTTCCAGTCAATACATTTCTTATTCAATGCATTGCTAATAAATATATTAAGCATATTGTTTGTATATGCAATTATGTAACCATTCTAATATTTCTTTGGAACTCAACGAGTCAAAGTTGTTCATTCAAAACACACACACACACACACACACACACACACACACACACACACACACACACACACACACCTATAGAAGAATGCATGTTCCAGGAGATTTGACTATCCAGATAGATAGCAAGTCACTCCAGCTTTCTGGTGCACTGGTGCATCATAGGTAATATCACCATAACCATCTCAGTCATAGCCATAGCCCTGCAGTCGGGAAATCTGGCTTTTCAGGGTGTCCACAGTTGACCAGACTCAGACAGATTGAGCACTAACAATCTCAATCAGAAAGCCAGTATGATAATTTACAATGAGAAATATTGAGCGCACTGGCTGTGCATGTTAGCTGGATTAACATTGCTTACATATGGAAGGAATATGTAAGTTTTCCATAAGCCACATGTGAACCATCCCTAAGTTCCAGTGGTGGAGGAGGAATGGAAATAGATTCATATGGAGAGGCTAGAACCATTACTGGACACCTCTCTGGGAGGAGGGTTATGCAACATCAGGACAGAAATTGTTTCTCATGAAGAAAATTCCTTGATGAGCAATCCCCAGCTGTTGTCAAAGAGAACAGGAATAATTCCAAGCACAGCACACAAAGGGATGAGCTGGGTAAGAGCATCTACTGTGTCTTGGCACTTCGTGAAAGCTTCCTGCTGGTTGAGCAGGCTAGCTACAGTACAGAATTAAAGATGGCTCTTCTACCCAAAACTTCCAGTTCTCCTCACTGCCTACAGAGTGAAAAAACAAAATTTCCCAACCTGACTGCAGGCCCTTTCCCTCAATCTGTTCTTATCCTCTCTAAGTCCCACACATTCAAACAAGCCCACCATTCTGGGTGTTTATGAAATAGTTTGTTGCAATCCTGATTCATATTTTAACCACTTGAAACACTTTATTCCTTTTCAGTGCATATTCAAATGTTAGCCATCCTTCAAAGTTTAGACCAAGCCAAATTCACTCCCAAAATCGTCTTCTACTCACAGCACTCTCCTAAATTCTTGTGTGTGCGTGTGAGTGAGCATGCGTTCGTGTGAATGCAAGCACATGGGGTGTGTGTGTGCGCGCACATGTGTGTGGCAAGTGCATATGTGTACATATGTGTGGAGGCCACAGAACAACCATGGGTACTGATCCCTAGGTGCTATCCGCCTCCCCCTCCAGCAACCTTTTTTTTCTCCAGTCTTGGTCTCACTCTAGCCCAAGCTGATCTGGAACTCACTCTGTATAACAAGTAGCAGAACTCACCCTTTATAACAAGTAGTAGAACTCAAAGCATCAACAATGAAGTAAAAACATAAAAATTTATGAATAAAATAGATTTCTCACTTTTTGAAATGTTTGAAATTTTTCATAATTCAGGAAATAACTCAACATAGCAGTTACTTCTAAAATCCATGACTATAAAGCTGGAAATTGATTGCTCAATATGTCACACCACAGTGAAACCAATACATACTAAGATTATAAATTTCTATTGTCATTTCCCCTCCCCCTTTTTCTGCAAACAGGCCTCTGGCTTAATCAAGTATTTGGGTAGTGAGTGCATGAATGAGGAACAGCTTTTGCCCAACACTTACTGCCTGTGTCCTTTAGGTGCATCTCTGCTACTTCATTTTACTTCTCACAGTCACACCAGTTCTTCTTACCTTCATCTTACAGATAAGACCATGAAAGAACAAAATGGTGAAGGAACTTGCTCCCAGGCTTTGCACCAAAAGATGAAGCCTGTAGCTCCAAGGCTTCCCATTACAGTACTCCAGAGGAGCTCAATTTTCAAGCTCTTATCTCCAGGGACAAGACTGCATCAGCCTTGTTAAGGCTTTCATTTTCCTTCTAGCATCTTTCAATCAAGAAGAAAACTATGAAATTTAGGTATGACAATACTAAATGGTATATAAATACAATTTAACCATGGTGCACACTCCCAAAGTAAATAAGCAAGAATATGGATGATTTTTATTTTAAAACTTCATTTATAAGGGCTTTTCTCAGCCCTTCATTGCTCATATTATCTGTCAAAATATCCAGTGACATTATCATTTTCACTTACATTCTCTTCTTTGATTTCTACAGGCCTGAAATAGAGTACAGTCCTCATTTACCATGAGCACTCAACTCTACTGGCTGGTGCTAAAGACCTCAGCTTCTCTTCGGCCATTTGAAAATGACATAGCTGTTAATGGAATAAACATGCATACCTGCCATAATCAAGTACGCCGCAACAATGGTGTGTTCAGTCTGTGAAAAGACAGAAGCATCTTCATTCCTAGAGCCCGAACTGTTAGCCAAAGTATTCCTTAGCATTTTCGGGGGAAGTAAGGAGAATGCCTTTGCAAGCCTTCAATAGCGAACTGCTTTAAAACCTGAGGAAAACCTTCGTAGCACCAATCACTTCCACTTGGAGACCTCAGAGAAGGGCCTTTTCATAGGGGCCTTCCCTTAACAAACTTAATCAGGCTAACGAGGAAAACGATTATAATTCCCAGAACAAGGGAAAAGCTTATTAGTAAAACAAAGAGCAAAATACCAAGTATCACAAACTCTAGCCAATCTAGGAGACAGCCATATTTAAGCCAAGCAAACATGTCCTACTTAAACATGATTCAGAAAATCAGTTCAGGAATTTACTGGTTTCTACCTGAAATTAAAAGAAGTCTTCACCTCTACAACTAAGGATCTCATTTTATTTTTGTTGCCAACCTAAGGGTTAAACACATGATTTGAGTTTCTACATTTTAGTTCCCAACAATTAACTTTTTTAGGAAATATTTTTAATTATTTACTTATTTGCAAGCAGATAGAGAGAGAGAAAGAAGAGAGACAGAGAACGGGCATACCAGGGCCTCCAGGCACTACAAACTCTAGATGCATGCACCACTTTGTGTATCTGGCTTTACATAGGTACTAGGGAATCAAACCCAGGTCATTAAGCTTTGCAGGCAAGTGCCTTAACCATTGGGCCATCTCAAGCCCTTAACAAATATTTTATTTGCAAGCAGAGAAGTAGAATGGGAGTGTCAGGGTCTCTTGTCACTTCAAACTTCAGACATATGTGCCACTTTGTGCATCTGGCTTTGTGTGGGCACTGGGAAATTGAATTCAGGCTGCCAGGCTTTACAAGTGCTTTTAACCACTAAGCCATCTCCCCAGGCCCTTTCTTGACAATTTGAGTTCTCTCTTCCCATCCTTCCAAATGCAGATACCAATTTTGTTTGGTGGCAATCCTTTTATTATATATCTATTGACACAAAAGCATATTCATGGAAGTTTGAGGTTTCTTGCACTTGTTTTTCTCATACAGTAAATTTCAGGTCAGTAACCCCAAGTCTAACAAATTAATATTCCGGTGTCCACAACAGTGATAGGCTGGCCTACTCCACTTACTACAGTTGATTTACCCTACACTTGGATGTGCACATGAATAATTATTACATCGTTTATCAGCAAAGTATCTGGCCTCAACCATTCATTCATCTTGTAAAGTCATTAAAATTTAATTCTCAATATTCTCAGGAGACCTATAAAGACTGACAATGTCACCAAAATTAAATGCAATAATGCAACATATCCACTAGAGGGCATTTTTACCCATTTACTTACTTCCATTGCTCTAAATTGGACACCATTCTCAACTGAATATAAACTCTAAGGGAACAGGTTGAATTAGCTGAGCAGTGCTCAGAATAGGAGAGAGGAGAGGAGCTAAGGCACTAGTACATCCCCTCTGGCACTAATGTCCTTTATAAACCAAGAGGAAACTCTAGCCCTGACACTCAAAATTTCATCTCAAGGATTCTCAACCAAAGCCATCTCTTTCCATGAGAAAAGCAATTTTCAGCAAATACATTTTGGGATTATGTATCTCATTGCAATATAAGTAACCAACAAAGGCAGTAAAACCAACAGAGACACAGATGGTATTAGATGCTACTCAAAGGAGTATTTAACAGCTAGTAACTCATGCTACAAAATTTGCCAATTTCATGTGTAGTATCTCTAACCCGGAAACTTAAATATGTAGTAGGTAATCAAGTATTTCCTTCTGGTAAATACATCTTAAACCATTGGTCTTTTTTTTAAAGTATAATGTTCAGTAAAACTTTCAATAACCCATCTATGAACCCATCTATGTTGAATGGAAAACATTTATTCCTAAATTTCGATCAGCTATTCAAATACTCACTCGGTAGTGGTCTATCTCAGCCTCCCAAATTCTAGGATTAAATGCATGTGCCACCATGCCCAGCTCAATTTTTTTTTTAATTTTTTGGGTGTATGTCTGTGTGTATGTGCAAATGCAAATGCCCATTCTGAAATCATTGACTTGCAATCAGAGAAGCTGGTTTACTTTGTGCTGAAGCACCGCAGGGAAGAAAGTGAAGGATGCTCTCTCAAGCAGCTGGACAGCAGGAAGCACCTTGATGGGTGCTCGTTTCTATGTGATCTCAGTACAGTCCCAGGTGCCTGGCTTTTCTGTTGTTGTTTCCATAATACATGTAAACAAATCTTTATTTCCTATTTGTAATCCACTGGGTTTAAGCTTTTACTTGTTCCTCAGACTTTCAATATATGTGCTTCAATAAACACACTCAAAGTAAGAAAACATTTTATTTTAAAAAATCAAGTATGTTTCAAATGAAAATTCTTCTCCATTTATTAAGCACCCACCGAGTGCTTGGCACTGTACAAAACATCACAGGCTTGTTTGTGCTCTTTTAGAGCAAACTGACTGTTGTGCTCCACTAGTCCACTGTTGTAGGATGGCATCTTCAAGATTGCCCCACATACGATTCCAATCCACAATGGAGCAGACACGCAGCTAAGGCAGAAGTGCATTGGTGAAGTCTGTCAACTGCCACATTAATGTCCTCTCCCTGGTCACAAGGAAAGTGAGATGGTAAGAATAGAAGGGTGTTTAATTTGTTACCCAAATCTCAAGTTTAAATCAGAAGCACTTCGATGTTTAGTACACTTATCTTACCAAGTTCACCTGCCAACCATGCAACTTAAAGAATTCCCTCTGCTTCAGGAATTCCATATTTAGTTTAACTTGTTCCACAGCTTAGTGAAGATTGATTTACTTATTAATCTTTATAACTCTCATATTGGTAGTTTTTATTGTTATGGTTCTAAGTTCATTATTTTTTTCTTATCCAACATTTAAATACTCATGAACTTCATCTACTGAATTTTAATTGGGTATATTATCAAGTTTTCATCACTTAGCAGAGTTAGTTTGTTTTGAGGTAGGATCTCACCCTAGCCCAGGTTGACCTGGAACTCATCTGCAGCTCCAGGGTGGCCTCAGAGCTCACTACCTCACAGGTGTGTGCCACTATACCCAGCTACTTAGAAGTTTAATTTGGATTTTAAATATATGTAACCCTCTGTCCATTTTTAATTCATTTGAGCACTTTCTGATTGACTGAATACATAAAATGCAACTATGAAAAAAATCAAATTATTTTTTTAAATCAAATTATTAAAACAGCAAAATAAGTAGATAAAAAAAATGGTAAGCAGAAAAATGTAAAAACAATGCCCCAAATTAACTAGAGCAAAGATCAGTGACACAGGCACGCACGCACGCACACACACACACACACACATATGATTTCTTGCAGGGGGAAATAAAGCTTACTCAGAAACTGACAGACAATATCAATCTATAAATTCAGCTAAAGACATTTTTCTCACACTCACCTCGGAAACCGCCACCTCCTCTTCCTCCTCTTCCTCCTCTGAAGCCTCCACCACCTCTTCCACCTCTAAAACCACCTTAAAAAAATATTTAATATATTCCATTTAAAAAATATTTTTTTCATTTATTTGAGAGAGAGAGAGAGAGAGA
>PVHP010025678.1:0-25340 GCA_004024765.1 Zapus hudsonius | reverse complement strand
CAGAAGTAGCAATTTTATGATGCTTTTCACAGATGAGAACATTTCAAGTGCAATGTGGTTAAGAAAAAATAGTTGCACAAAGTAGTAGATTACACAATTAAAATCAGAATCATCTCCTACTAATGCTTAGTCTATCGTTCCTTCAACCATAAGGTGCTTTTAAATGAGAATATCTTGATGTTGTAATAGTTCAAGCAACTTAAGCAACTATTAAAGTGATAGTTATAATTTAAATGATGTGACTAAAAGATTTTGTCTTACCTAACATATGTTGGAGTGCTCGAGTATCTGCTAGAAACCTATTGTATCAATCTTTATCAAAAACTTTAAAAGTTTGCTCCAGGTAGCTTTACTATATCAAATAATAATGTTCAAGTTTAAGATACATGGTACTGCTTATCAGAAAAACATAATTGTGCTGGTATACATCTTTAATCCCAGCATTCAGGAGGCAGAGGTAGAAGGATCACTGTGAGTTTGAGGCCACCCTGAGACTACATAGTGAATTCTAGGTCAGCCTGGCCTAGAGAGAGACCCTACCTTTCGAAAAAAAATTGAAAGCCATAATTGTGAAAACATAAACACTCATGACTATTATCATATTACAGTGTTAGACTTCAAATAATAAAGAGGAGGCTGAAGTCAGTGTTAGAACTTGGGAATTGGAGGATGAATGTTTTTCTTAACTATATTTTTATGAATAGTTTCAGGTTCACAGAGAGATCGAGCAAAAACTAGAGATTATTCCCCTTTGCTCTCTGACCCCACATACGTTCCACTTAACCTGCTATTATTACCATCGCTCAGCACGTGGTATGTATGTTACAATCAATGGGTCTGCAGTGACACACCACTATCACCCAATGGCATAGGTAGTATTAGAGTTCACTTGTGGCTTTGAAATTCTCTGGCTTGTGATAAATATGACATGTACAGAATACAGAATCATTGAGAACAGTCAGCCTCACCTTCCTAGAAATCTTCCAGGCCACACTCTGTCATCCCTCCTCTAGCAATACGTGACTAGCATCGCTCTTGCCGCCCTGGTATTATTGCATGTTGTGAAATGCCATACAGTTAGAATCCTATGGTGTGTACCGCTGAAATACTGGCTTAGTTCACTTGGAAATATTCATTTGAGTTTTCTCTATGTTTTTGCATGACTTGCCAGCTCATTTTAATGCTCAAGATTGCTCTAATATTTTATTATTGATTGCATTATTTGTTAATAAATTGTTAGTGATAATAAATCATTAGTTATTAAATTCATAGTAAAAATTAAATTTATTTACTAATAAATTATTATTATTGCTATCATTAGTATGAGTGGGCTTTTAGCCTTGGCTAGCATTGCTTGGTCTGGATGTACCATAGCTTATCCCTCTTCAACTGAAGGGCATCTTGACTGCTTCTGAGTTAGGGCAAGTAGGAATAAAGCTGCTCTAAGAATTTATGTGAGGCTGGAAAGATGGCTTCCGGGGTTGAGGCGCTTGCCAGCAGAGTCTAATGACCCGGTTCGATTCCCCAGTAACCAGGTAAAGTCAGATATTCAAAGCGGCACATGCATCTGGAGTTTGTTTGCAGTGGCTGGAGGCCCTGGTGTACCAATTCTCTGTCTCTGTCTCTCTGTCTCTCTGTCTCTCTCTCTTTCTCTCTCTCCCTTTCTCTCACTCTCTTTTTTTCTCTCTCTGCTTGCAAATAAATAAATTAAATATTTTTTAAATTCATGGGCATGTTTTTGTGTACACACAATTTTTCAATTCATTTGGGCCAATATTAGAAAATGTGCCTTCTAGGTCACATGGTTTAGATATGTTAAGCTTCATAAGAAACTGCCAAGCTGTCTTCTGCAATGCTGGCTTCATTTTGACATTCCTAGCTGCAGCAACGGAGAGTTTCTGCTCCCCACACCCTCCCTGTCACTGTCATTACCAATGTTTCAGGTTTGGCTCTTCTGTAAGTGCATAATAGTGCTATGTTGTTATTCCAATTTACAGTTCCTCGGGGACAGACGATGTTGAGCACCTTTCATAGGCTCCTTTGCCATTTGCCCATCGTGCTTGGTGAAGGCATGTTCAAGTGTTTGGCCCAGTTTTTAATTAACTGTCTGTTTTCTTTATTGTTGAGTTGTAGAGTTCTTGGTATTTTTTTTAAAGTGTGTGTTTTGTAAATATCTTGTAATATTTGGCTTGTTCTTCTTGACATTGTATTTTTGTAAAAAGGAAATTTAATGTCTAGCTTATCAACTATCTCTTTAATGGATGATGTCTGTGGCATTACATCTAAAATCTCATCACCACATGAAAAGTTGTCACCTGTGTTATCTTACAAGTTGCTTTCTAGCTTTGAACTTGCAGTTGGTATGTGACAGGCTGAGAGGAAACTGAAGTGCAGGATGTCAGGTGTGTGTCTAAAATCATGATGCTTGCATGTGGATAGGGAGCTGTTCCAGCGCCATTTGTTGAAAACATGGTCTTTTCCTCACTGTGTTACTTTTACTCCTTTGTCCAAGACTGTCTTTATATGGGTCTAGTTCAGACTCTCCCTCTTCTTCCATGGAACTATTTGTCTATTCGTTTGCCAACACCACGCTGCCTTGATTACTGAGCTTCAGAGTAAGTTGTGTAGCCAAGGGTGCCAGCCCTCTACTGTTTCCTCTGTCACTGATGGATTGTTTTTGACTTTCCCTACAAGAGTATGCTTGTTGAATTATGAGACACTATGTAGCTCAGGTTGGCCTTAAACTCGGGATCCTCCTCCCTCAACCTCCCTAGTAATAGGTTACAAGTAGGCACTACTTGACTCATAACTCCATATAAACTTCAGAATCCCCCCTTGTTAATATCCACAAAATAACTTGCTGGAATTTCAATTGGGATTTGGATTTATTTTATATTTCCTTTCACACTATTTTTGTATTATTCTCTCAATTTCAAGACTGTATCATGTACACATTGTACTATTAGAACTGAAGCTGAGCCAAACATGGCTCACATTTATAATTTCAGGAGGGTCAAATCTAAGGCTCAGGAGTCTGAGGACCTTGAGTCCAAGGCTAGAGTTAACATTTTTCTTCTGTTGTGTTTCCCAAGTTCCTAACCACGAAGACTGCTTTGCTTCTCAATCCCCCATTTTCACTTTCATATAGTAAGCAGGTATTTGGTGAATGTCTGAAATGTCTAGATATCGTTGGGATAAACCCTGGCACTGAACTGGGCATGCACCGGTGTACAATTTTTTAATAAATGAGATATTTTAAACAAAGGACTTGCAACATTATAAAAAATTTGGGAGTGATGTGATTCTTTTCTATCTCTATAATCTCTAGTAGAGGACATAAAATGTTTACTAATTATATATTGTATCACTGATAAAACTAAAATATATTAATGCAGGATTTTTTAATAGAGAAACTGCATGCAAAGTATAGAGGGAATAGTGGGAACTCTATATTCTTTTCTCAACTTTTTTCTTTAGGAATAAAGCTGCTCTAAATTGTAAAGCCTGTTAATTTTTTAAAGGAAATTATGAAAAATAAAATACAAATGTTTGGCTTTTTTGTAAAGCATCTGACTCTACTAACAATCACCATACAAGAACTATTTTTGAATTGTTTTTGAATTGCACTTCAGCAAACTTAAAAAAAATAAAATCTTATTAACTCAATCTTGAGTATTTTCCAAACCCAGTCGTACTCCCCATAACCTAAAGGAACTGTCTAAAGACATGAGTGACCATGAGTTTTATGCAGTGCTAAAAAAATGAAATTATGAAGGTCACAGGAAGATGAATAGACTTGGAAAAATTATACTAAGGAAGGTAATTAGACTCAGAAAGGTAAGCACCCCGTATTCTCTCTCATATGCAGATCCAACCTTGTAGTGGTTAGATTTGTTTGTGTGTTACAGTAAGCTCCAGTACTAGTGGTCAGAAAACTAGAATGAGGCTTGGAGAGAGGAAAAGCAGAAGGGATTAGGAGAGGTGACAGACGACAGGGAAGTGATGGAACAGAATGCAGGGAGGGGGAAGAGAAAAGGGAGACACAGGAAACTAAAGCCAGTATGTGTAAGCGCCGAGGAAACCTACTTCATTAGCCAATTAAAGGACAAATTAAAAGAAGAAGAAAAAGAAGAGAAGGAGGGAAAGGGGACACGGAGAAAAGAAGGAGGAGGAAAGGAGAAAGCTTTACTCTGAGGCAGGTGAATCCCAGTGCCAGAGATGGGTCACCCTCCCCCCCTACACACACAGGCACATACGGGGAGCTGTTGGTCCTGGAGGCCCATGAGGCCCCCAAACAATGCAAGCTGTTGCCTAAGTGCTTGGTTGCCCACCAGTACGAGATGTGAGACCCTAATGCTGAAGACAGGGAGAAATCAAGCTGGAGCTTAGATAGAAGCACCTCCGGCCTAATTCCTGGAGGTGCTAGGTGAGCTGCAGGGGAGGAGAGGTCAGCTACAGTCTGAGTAAGCAGCGGAGCCTGCAAGCTGCAAAACTGGGTGCAATAATAACACATACATTATGGGAGTAATCAATTGCCCTCTGATTGGATAAGAGGCCCTGCTCACACCTGGTACTGGGAATCAAGTCAAAACTCTATGGTTTAGAAGGTCATAGACCCGAGAGGGACGTTGCCACTGTCCTTTGGCTAACCAGAGACATTATGGCATCAAACAGCTTTCTAAGTATGTGTGTCTAAGCCCTTTGATTAATGCTGTTTTCACTTTTGTTAGAGATCTCTCTCTCTCTCTCTCTCTCTCTCTCTCTCTCTCTCTCTCTCTCTCTCTCTGTTGTTTTTCAAGGAAGGGTCACACTCTAGCCCAGGCTGACCTGGAATTCACCACAAAGACTCAGGGTGGTCTCAAATTCACAGAGATCCTCCAACCTCTGCCTCCTGAGTGCTGGGATTAAAGGCGTGCACCACCATGACCAGCTGAGATTTTTTTTACAATATATATAGATGGCAGCTAATACCAGGGAGACCCAATGCTCATCAAAATGGCAAGAGAAAGCCCAGGGCCTAACATTAGATAAGCCATCTCTATCCCATCTGCCAGGGATAGGAGCACTGCGGAGGTAGTCATGGAAAGAATATGAGTGCTGCTCTCACTGCCAGCCAGAGAACTGTCTGTGGAGATGGTGGTGGACACTGGAATCAAAACCCATCAAAGTAGAAAACAAGAGGCTGTCGAGAGGAGATTTCTTCCACACCCTCCAAGGCTCAGGGTGCATTGCAGAAGAGGGAGAGGAAAGAGTGTAAGAGCCACAGGGTTTGTAGGCATACTTTGAGTCACTGTCCTCCCTACAGGAACCACATGGTGCAGTCATGACCCACATGGTTACTGATACCCCCACAAAACCAACATGGTTCTGAGCCATCAACATTTTGACTTGGAGGACAAAAGGAAAGAGACAACAAAACAGAGGAAGGCAGACTGCCTTCAAAGAAAGGGGGCCCACAGGGGACAGGGGATGACAAAGGATAACCGCATAGGAGCATGATCAAATTACTGTATGCTCACATGTTAATTAAAGTTCTCAATAAAAATAAATAAATAAAGCCAGGCATGGTGGCATGTGCCTTTGGTCCCAGAACTTGGGAGGCACAGGTAGGAGGATCCATCGTGGTGAGTTTGAGGCCAACCTAAGAATACAGAGTAAATTCCAGATAAGCCTGGGCTAGAGTGAGATCCTACCTCAAAAAGAAAAGAAAAAAAAAAAGAAAGGAAGAAAGAAAGAAAAAAGAAAAGAAAAAGAAAAAAGTAAATAAAATTAGATACATGCCCATAACCGTGTTGATCTTGCTGATCTCTAACCTAGAACACGCATGGCAGAGTCGGTACCTAAGTCTGTGCTACAGTAAATAATACAATCAAAACAAACTTATGAAAAACTATGCCACGATCCTATAGAATTTGTAATGGATTAAAATCATTTTGTGTGGGCTGGAGAGATATCTCAGTGGTTAAAGGCACTTGCTTGCAAAGCCTGACTTCCAGGGTTTGAATCCCCAATACCCATAGAAAGCCAGATGCACAAAGTGTCTCATGTGTCTGAAGTTATTTGGAGTGGCAGGAGGCCCTCACACAGTTCTCTGGCTAGCAGTGAGAAGAAATAACAAAAGCTCCTAAGAGAGAGAAAGAGAAACTTGTAGCCCAGTGAAGATAAGACTCACGTAATGATGGTGCTGGGTCTAAAACTTCACTATTCTCACTCTCTGTTGGCCTCTTTCTCTCTCTCTCAAATAAATGAAAAAAATATTTTAAAAATCCATTGTGCTGGGTGTGGTGGCACACACCTTTAGTCCCCGCAGTTGGGAGGCAGAGGTAGGAAGATCGCCATGAGACTACATAGTGAATTCCAGGTCAGCCTGGGCTAGAGAGAGACCCTACCTCAAAAACAACAAACAAACCAAAAGATACATTGCATACACCAATTTTAAAATTAATTTTAAAAATACATCTTGCAGCTTCTTTTTAAAAAAAAAATCAACACCATTCAAGAGAACAAAAGCCAATGAGAAACTATTTTAGACATGAGAGTTCAGTGATGTTTTCTGAATTCTTTGCATTTAAATTTTTTAAAGAAAAATGAGGAATAATCTAGATTATTCTCATTCTTAACCTTAATTCGATTTGTTCTGGTTTCCTATACCATTAAGATCCTAAACACAATCTCATATTACTACAAATTTTGCTGGATTAGCTACCCATGAAAGGCACCAAAGATCATCCTCGCCTACCATATATGTGTAATGTTTATTAGATGAGCCAAAAAAAAAAGAAATAATAAAAGCTCATAAGAGAGAGAAATGAGGAACTTGTGGCCTGGTGCAGATAAGACTCAAGGAATGATGGGCATGGGTCGAAAACCTCCCAATATGACGTTATGCGTGTGGAGCTCTGCTATGACTTGCCCTTCCCGTCTCCCTCTCCTGCAGAGCACTGAGCAGCATCAACTTCTGAGCAGTATAGCCAAAGGGCACCTCAAAGATTTCTCCAAAGGGCACCTCCCTGGGCACAGAACAGTATCTCCAAAGGGCACCTCCCTGGGCACAGAACACAGTCATAAGACAACTGAGTATTGACTACAGACAATGCCCAGTCTCTGGGAGGATCCCTAAAGGTCCCAGGAGCTTGAGAGTGAGTCTAAACTCATGTTTATGACTTCTTTACCGTTGCAGACCTCTTCTAGACCCAGCTTAGCTCAAAGCTGACCTTTTTCAGTGCTTACAGACCAAAAGGAGAGTCCAGTTAACTATTTAATCACTTGCCAAATGGCCAGGATTCTGTATTACCTGGAGAACTACAGAAATTTGAAAATAAATGAGTCCATACAAAACATGAAGGTCAGAAAGCAAAAATTAGAAATGAAATCAAAATAAAAGAATTTGTCTCCACTCAAATCAAATTTAAACTGTGTAGGCTTGATCATACTATATCTGAAGGTATACAAAAATAATGAAAAGAAAGAAAAAAATTAAGTCCATCAATTTCACCATTAGGTGTTTGGAGTTGCAGTGAATACCACTGGTCAGATATCTGGGCATCTGTAATGAGCTGTTTTTGTTTTATTCTTTAAAATCAAATAGAATAGAAGTGAGCTAGCTGCTTTGGTAACACTTGAAGATTTGTCAACAGAGGTACTTACCCTGGTTCACTTTAGAATCACCCAAGGGGCACTGAAGTACCCACTCCCATTCCCCATCATCAGGTGCCCAGAAACCCTTAATTTTTTTTTTACCTGTGGTTCTGAACTAACTGGTGAGCAGTCTTCAGCAAGATATTAGTTTATCTGACATGAGGACATATAGCAAGATTCTGGTTCCAGTTATGGAATTCAAAGCAGCATTGGGATGCCTGGGGATGTGGGACACATTTCTGCACTGAGTCGTCATTGTTGAAAGCCAACTGATTCATATGGTGAGCCATGTCAAGCAGGGTAAGCAGTAGTCTATAGATAAAGAATCCAGTGTGTCTGCTTGCAGACAGGCCAATATTTATGCAAGCTGGCACAAGACATTAGTGTGTCAGTGGTGGTCTGTATTTAGATGGGGTTTGCTTTTTGGATACCCATGAAATGTGTATTTGGGTTATGTGTTTGAGGTGAGGGTAATATAAAGTACCCGAAGATACATCTTGTAAAGGAACTTGAGAAGGATGTCTGCATTAATGCATTAATATATGGGAGGTACCCTAATTTATTAGAACAGCTATTTTAAAATGTTATCACATGAAAAGTCATAAAGAAGCCTACTGTTTTATAAATATAACAAATCAACTTTTATAAGCAAGAAGTTTGAAAACAGGTACTCTGTGTGGGTGGGTAATGCTTTCAGATGCTATAGGTTATTAAATGGAAATCTCTGTACCTACAATACTGGCCTGCCAGCATGTACCAACTGGTGCAACCGTGGTATGACTGTTACAGGAAAACCAACCATTTTCTAATCGGATTTGAAGCCCACTCCAAAGCAAGGAATTCATTGCTGGTGCTATACATCTGGTCAAGTGCCTAGGGAAGTCATCTGTGCTTAGGAAAGTCATAAGCTTTAATAAGGAAACTACTACTTTTGTTTGGCTAAAATAGCCATATCATACCTGTCAACCTGCCTTCTAAATATTTATATTTATGCCCATAAATTGGAGCTTCTCTCTGATTTCACAGAGTTGCTTCTTTTTGCAGTGAGTGCTGCTGCAGACTCATAACCTGTCAAAGTGCTGAGAGTGAGTGCCCATCCCTCAATGGGACATCTAATCCATTCTCTCCCAGGCACAGGGAACATGGCAGAAAATCGGGCAGAAAGAATGAACAAGCCATAGGATGAGAGGGAATGCTATGGAACTCCGTCTTCTTTATTGTCAATTTCATCCATGCTTATAACATATTTTGATCATATTCACCCACCACTGCCTTCTCTTGTCTGGACAGCATGTTATGACCATTGCACTCATGCACAAGACCTATACAAGATTAGGCCTGTCCACATTCTATCATGGATGGTGGAGGGGCACATGAACTCCCACACCCCCGTCCCTGAGGAGCTGTGGGCAGTTAATAGCTGTTGGGTGAGAGGGAAGCTTTTATTTGATGTTGCAGCCGCTGGAAGGTTGCCCATACTCTAGTCAATATCACCCACTACTCATGCTTATGTAAGCAATCAAATTAAACTCATTCTGTCATATAGAAGGGACTAGTGAGGATGATGAAGGGGTTCAAAAGAAATGGGAGGAAACAAGAGAAGGCAGTGGTGAGAGAATATGATCAAAATACATTATATCAATGTGTGAAATTGTCAGTAAGTCATTTTCATGTGATCACACAGGAAGGTTTGAACTAAATTCTCCATGTGGGATGCAGCTCCATCCCTTCCAGTCTGGGAAGAAAACAGGGCATTCATAGAAAGGCTATGGAGCACAGGAAGTGGCAAGGCTCCCACTCTGCCCTTGGACATGAAGACTACTGAGGATTATAAGCAGGTGATTCTGGATATACTTCCTCCACTTCCCTTAGTTGAGGTTTCTAAAGCAACTGTATCTTACCTAGAAACAAGAGGTGGTGCCTCTGCATGCTGGGTCTCTACCGCTGCCCCCAGGAGTGGCTGCAGCCTTTCTGACTTCAGGTACAGAACAAAGAATTGAGGTAAGGGTAAAGGGGGATGCACCTGGCAGTAACAAGTACTTCCAGGTCAAGGGTCCTGTCCTCATCCTGATAAGAAACTTCTCAAATGTCTATCCTCTTTGAGGAGAAAGTGGGGAACCCCCCCCATTCAGCATTGGCAACTAGCCAGGTGATCTTAAATTAACCCAGTGCCCACCCTCCTCTGCTTTGCCTAAGAGATCATGGACAAATAAGATCAGCAAAGGAAATTTTCAGAGAGAAAACACAGGAAGAGCGCCCACAAAGAAAGATTGCTTCCATTCAAAGAACATGGATGTGAGGATGGGAGCCCCCCATTTCAGGGTTTCACACAAAATCAAATCCAACTTCCCTCCCACAGGTCTGCCCCAACCACCAGACCCCAGCCTGGCACAGCCTGCTTCCCATTATCTTCAGTGATCATAAAAACATGAGCCAACATGGTGAAGCCCTCACAGTTTTCAGAACACATTCATCTCTAATGTCTCTTTAAACAGTAAGACAGGAAAGGACTCTTCTTCCCACACAACGAACCCAGAAGCCAAAGTGCAGAAAGAAGTAAAAAGCAGAAACACAACTTCGCCTGGGTCTCTAAATCCTAGCTCTTGGCATACAGAAGTAGAAAAAAGCGCCTAGAAATTACCCCATCTGATACCCAGATAAATCAATGATCCTCCAATGCAGGTTTCCAGGAGGGATCCCAACGGCCTGCCTTGCCTGACATCTTCACCTGGCTTCATAAGTGAACCAGGACACGTGAGGCGGGTGAAGAGAGTATCGTTAACAGTGACTCAGAGTGCAGGATGGAGAGCCGGATGTAGCAAGTTTGAGGCACATTAGCTGCAGTTCCTTGAGCAATTCATGGCACTTCTCTAAGCCAATATCCTTTCCCATAAACCAGAAATGACGGCTCGGTTAAACAGCATAGGTAGAGCTCTGAGTCTGGAGCCTGGGCCATAGCAAGGACCCAAATGGCAGCTTTTTTTTTTTTTTTTCCATTTTCTGTGAGCACACAACCACATACAGCCACAAACGCCACGAGCTGATGGACCACCCCTAGCACCCTCTCTACTTGTTAATAAAACTGCATCTATTGTCTTGGCCAGCATAAATCCTAAAAGGAACCAGGCAGGCAGACATATGGAGTAGAATCAGTACCGGATTAGCTGTAACCAGAACCTAGGTTTCACTCTGCACTGGGCTTTGAAGATCCTGAGACCCTGAAGGAGTCTGTCTGTCCCCTGCTGTCACCTTGGATGTCTGTACAGCAAAAGGGTCAGATGAGCGATCTCAAAGGCCGGGAAGGATGCGAAAGGCAAGATGGTGCTGAAGCCACAGCCTCAAATGGCTGGCCCTTCCCCTTTGGGTGGACCTCGGGGACCTGGGCCAGGACTCTGGGTCCCAACTGAAAACAGCCTCAAGTCCTTCCATAACAAAAGGACAGGACCCAGCAGCAGTCCTGCAGCCGGCCTTCCCGCCCGGCCACCCCTCGCCCAAGGCCCAGGTCCAAAGGGGTCTTTTTCACATCTGAATCAGCAGCTGGGCTGAAACACAAAAGGTGCCGGTTCAGCTCTCACCCCTCCAACACCACCGAAAAGCCTAAAGACCCAGCTCCCCACTCAGCTCCCCATCCGCCATGGGCCCTCTCGCCTGCCAACACATCCCAGTCTGCGAAGTCTGTTTATCGAGTCTTGCAGCTGCTTTGCTTCGGCCTTTCTTTGGTTATGAGCACCTCCTCTTCCTTCCCTCACACACCTCCAAGCCCCCCAACATGTAGGATCTGACTTCTCCCAGTGTCTGGAGAAGAAGGGGACTTCCTGCCCTTGCTTTCTGCTTGGAAAACTACCCTCTAAGTCCAAAACTTTTCCTGAGATACCAAAAATGAGTATACTCAGAGCTTTCGTTTTGGAAAAGGAAAAAAGAAAAGAAAAGCTTCACATAACTTACTTTCATCCAGGGGCGCACAGCTTTGGGAAGAAGAGAAGAGTTATAATCCACAGCGGTCCCCCAGCCCCAGAAGCCTGGGTTGTAAGACGCCTCTTTTTCCACTGTGCCGGTGGAGGAGCCCGGTGGTAGGCATACATCCACGGCTGATGCAAGATGCCTTTGAGAGAAACCTCGCATTCTGAGCATTCCTGGCCACACGCCAGGGATCCCAGCATCCAATATATTGCACATTTGGTTTCAATTAGGAAGGGGGTTGGGGAGGGAAGGAGGAAAGTCACCAATCAGAGCTGTTTTCTGTTTAGAGACTATTTCTTTTGACCCAAGGGACCACGGGCAAAGCTATAATTTACAGCAAAACCCATTCATAGAAGAAAAAAAATGTAGACCCATAGGACAGACTTAAAGACATAGCTCCCTTCCGCCTTATCCCCACCAGCAACACAATTCTCCCTGCCGGTCCCCTCCATAGAAGACTTGGTTCCCATCCTGGGACATCCCCCCACCTCATTTTTCTTACTTGAACTGAAGTTACAAGCACAGCTTCAAGTTTGGAGTCTCTTCGGACTGAAGTTTCCGGGACAGTTGAGTCACATCCATGGAGCTGATCTTTAATATTTTGGCCATGAAAACTCAGAGCTGAACCTTCCTCGAAAAGACTTGATTTAATCCTCTCCCCCACTCCACCCCCTGCTCCTCTACAAAAAAAAAAAAAAAAAAAAAAAAAAGAGGAAAGAAAGAAAGGAAAATGCTGGATGGTTTCAGGATCCAAAATTCCTATTTTTTTTTCCACTCAACTCTCAGTTGCCTGCTGCCACTGAGGGTCTGTTTCTGCTGCTAAGTGAAAACACAGCATTAACAAAAACTTTCTAAATATTTTGTAAACTTTTTTTTTCTCTCTCTCTCTTTTTTTTACTCCCTCGTTTCTGCGGCCAGAGCGAGAGATCATGTGGAAGCAGTGTGTAGGCGACAAGGGAGGAACCTTTGCAGGGCTCTCCAAATGATAACTAATAATCCTCTGCATCCAGCCAGGCTCCAGCCTTAACCCTTCAGAGCCTGGGTAACTCTTCACTAAATCCAGTACCTGACGATCCTGATTGATGCTCTGAGTGTAGAAAATCGCAGGGCAAGTACTCATGGAGGAAGACAGATGGCAAAAAGCCAGTAAGATCTCTGCTACTTTTTGTTTCCTCTGCTACTTTTTGTTTCCTCTGCTACTTTTTAAAGTTAGCCTTCTCTGCAAAGCTCTCTCCAATGTTTCTCTGTTCATACTTGACCTGGGCTTAGGCAGCCTCCAAGATGAGCAGGAAGAGAGGAGGGTGATCCCAGGAAAAGGGGGCAGAGCATACCCTCAATAAGTTTGAAGCCTGAGACACTTCATAAGGGGAACTTCGAGGCACAGAAATCCTAAATCAGGTGCAAGGAAATGAAGATCTACACTGTCAGGGCTGAGTCACTAACGGTCACAAGCCCAGGACCAGCCAGAGTCAGAAAGCTGCTGCGAGGAATGTGCACCACCGCTGGAAGAGGCCCCAGAGAATTAGGTGACCAGAGGGCAGCCCCAGGCACACACTCACACATGGAGAGGTAGAAAATAAGCCTGAAGAAAGAGAGCTAGGACTCTTTTATAAAGAGAAAAGAGAGAGCAGACATAAGTCTATTAAGAAGACTCTTTAAGGGCTGGGGAGACAGCTCCTTGGTAGGTAAAGTGTTTGTTACACAAGCGTAAGAACATGAGTTTAGATCCCCAGAATACATGTTACAAAAAAATAATAGAAGCTGGGCACAGTGCACAGGGGCACAATGTGTAATCCAGCACTGGGGAGGCAGAGACAGGAGGTTCTCAGAGACTTCTAGCCTAGCCAAACTGGTAAGTTCCAAGTTCAGTGAGAGACCCTACTCAAGAGAGTAAGGTGGAGAACAAGGAAGACACTCAACTTTGAGCGTCATCAGACACCTCACTGAGTGCCTGTCACAGACATGTGGTGGACCTCACCTCATATATCTAAGCCTGTGGTGGTTTGTGTCTCTAACACTGCATAGAGAATGAATCCATAGTACACACTATAACTTCACGGGTCTAGTGAGGTACAAGCCAAAGGGAAAGAGTGCACTAGCTTCATAAATGGAGAATCTAAGGACAGGAACCTATAGGTGTGTCCTGAAGCACCACTACATAGGTAATTCTACTCCAAAGGTTGGCTGACTGTCTGTGTATGCGTATAACTAGAATTCCAGCTTCAGCAGTACTGCTGACTTCAAAGCCCAGGTATCCCTGGGGATGGATAAACAATCCCAGTAGGAGTTTGTGTACTTACTTACAAAACTTCTGGGGAATAACCAAGAAATTTTAAGACACCTAAGTCCAGAATGAGAAATAGCTCAGTGGTTAAAGGTACTTGCATGCAAAGCCTACTGATCTGGGTTCAATTCCCCAGTACCCACATAAAGCCAGCTGCACAAAGTGGCCACATGTATTTGGAGTTCATTTGCAGTGGCAATTGGCCCTGTTGTGCCCATCCTCCCTACCCCTCTCATAAATAAAAATAAAAAAAACTTAGACACCTAAATCTAACTGTGCTTTGTCAAAGGTAAGAAGTAATTCCAAAAAAGATGTGTCTGTCATTCAAGATACTATGCCTTTCACCCAAAAATCTCTACAAATAACATACTATTCTGAACCAAGTCCAAAGTCAAATTGTGAACTCGAGGACATAGATGCTACCAAAACCAGAGCAAAACGGAAAGCTGAAAGTACTGTTTACCAGAGGGCTTTTTACAGTGTTAAGAGGATTCAGATTTGACCTCAGTTTCCAGGACCACTCACTCTGCTGGGTGGGGAGGGGGGTGCTTCTCCAGCCTCTGGAGAGCCATTGCCATGGGGAACTGGAAGTCGGGAAGAGAGACAGGAAGAGAGATGATGGAAGATGCTACTTCAAAGCCATAAGCACCAGTTCATGGAGCACAAAAGAACATTCCTTGGAGCTCTTTGATAGCTTGAGTGAGGCTGGAATTCCTTGTTGTGGGAGCAGATGTGGAGAAGGACGATTTTATTACTCCTTTGTGCACAGATTTCACTCCGGGTTTGTTTGACTTAGGAAACATGAATCATTGCAATCAGAATTATTTATGTTCCATAGAAGGTAATACATCTTAGTTATGAGGACTTTTTTACACTGGAAATGAATTAACTCAAAAACAATACAGACTTCTATGAGTAGAGTTTTACTGAAAATAGGGTAGATCTATCTGGAGTGGCCAAGATGCAGTGTTCAGGCTGGGAATATAATGCAGGATAGAATAGCTGCCCGGCATGTGTGAGGCTCTGGGTTCAATCCATAAAACCACAAAATAAAAAAAAAACAGTGTTAATTGACAAAATGTGCAAGAGGACTTTTCATGATCTGCTTTAGTCTGCAACCCAAGGCTCAAGTAATACCAACTGAAATTAAAACAACTCTTCTATCCCTACATATAAATGTGTAGGCGCTAAATACCTTTATGATGCTTAAGGAAACGAAGGGAAGGATGGAATAGGAATTTAACATGTCCTAAAAAGGATGTGTACTTATATTGAACCGAAAGCCACATGACACATTTAATCTTCACACAGAATCAAATCAGAAATTATATTATTAACCAAAAACCTAGTCAACACTTATCTCCTCTGCTCTCCTTTCTTCCTCTTCTTCTCTACTTCCTTCTTTTCTCTCACATTCTCCTCATGTCAATCTCTAGCAATGACTTGCTTTAAAGCATTCTCTTTCAGCAAACCAGTCCTTTGTGCTTCTTTGCATGCATCTTTGAAAGTGACGAACCCCAAACGATACCTTAGCTCTTAAATTCATATTTCCTCATGCCAAGTGGACACAACAAAATCATTAGGGTTTGTTGAAGCCTAGTTCCTGAACCTTGGGGTTAATGACTTGATTAGGTCAGACATGTTTCATATATTCATCCCCTATTTCTAAATTATGAGGGGTGATGGATCATATACTAGGAATATGGCTCCAAGGGCCCATATTCACAGGTAGTCAATTCTCAGAAAGGAGGCGTCAGAGACCATGGAGATGACTCCATGGGTAAGAGTATTTGCTGTGCAATCATGACAATCTGAATTCAATCCCCAACAGCCACATAAAAGGCTTATAGGGCTATGCACACCTGTGACCCCAGCACTGGGTTGGGGGAGGGACAGAGACAGAAGGATTGCTAAGGTTTGCTGGTCAACCAGTCTAGCAGAAAAGTAGTGCAAGCTCCCAAGCTCAGTGAGAGACTCTGTCTCAAGACAATAAAGCCAATGTCCTCTGGCCTCCACATATGTGTGCATAGGGTGTTCACACACACACACACACACACACACACACATGCTTACTCCACACACACATTTCACATATAACACAAACACACAGAAAGATAGCAGGTGTCATACATCAGATAGAATTAGGAGATCCTTAAATTCTCTGTTACATCAATAATTAACAAAACCTAAAAAAGCCCTGAATTCTAAGGAAATCATGCCTCAGTAACACACACACACACAAAAAAAAAAACCTTTGGTTATACTGTGTGCACATGTAAACTAAGTTTCCATTTTAGTACCTAATCTTAAAACAAGATTCCTCATTATTGGTTAATGTTTCCATTATAGACAAATCTATTGACATAAAAATGTTTAATATTTCTGACAAGTATTAAAATATTTTTTCAAAGCCAATATGGAGTAAAGTTTGTAGGCAATAGAAATACTGCTTTTCTTAAAAACAGAATTGTCTGCAGCCAGGGGAGAAAAATTATCAAGAGCCTAAACCAGTAGTAGACCCTGTGAACTACACAACCAGCCAGTCAGGCAAGATGTTCCAACAGTGTGAGAGGCAGGACTGTTACGACAGTGGTAACAAACTTCTCTCTGATTGGGTAGGAGGCTTACTCATTATGAGGGAATTCATGCCTGGTACTGAAAACCTAGTCAAGGAACTGGAGAGGTGGATCAACAGTTAAGGTCCTTGCCTGTAAAGCCCAATGACCCGGGTTCAATTCCCCAGTCCCCACATGGAGCCAGATATACAAAGTGGCTCATGCTTCTGGAGTCTGTTTGCAGTAGCTGAAGGCCTTGGAAAGCCCATTCAGTCTGTCTGTTTCTCTTCTATCTTTCTCTGCTTACAAATAAATAAATAAATAATTTTTAAACCTAGTCAAAAACCTATGGCTTGGAAGATCATAGGTCCTAGGGGATAAGCTACTAGTGTTGTTTGGTTAAATGGAGATGCTGTGCTCACTGAATATTTTTATGTGTATGCCCATAGATCAGTGCTGCTCTCTCTGTTGGCTAGAGAAGCTTCTTTTTGCAGATGGCAGTAACTGCTGGGGACACATCAAAGAAAAGAAATGACAGTTAAGTGCTCGGCACCATATGAGACACGTCTATCATACCTACCAAGGCTTAGGGAACATTGCAGAAGAGGTGGCAGAAAGAATGTAAGAGCCAGAGGATGGGGAGGAGTGCTTTGTAACACTGATTTATAGGCAAGAAGTGACTATTGCAGTCATGACCTCAGAATGGCTATCATTACCTACACAACACTGGGCCCATCAACATGGCAGCAGAGATGATGAAGACATCAAAATAGAAGGACTAGTTAGAAGGAATTCAGTTCAGTGGAAAGGATATGACCACAAAGTGCTGTGTGTTTACATGGAGAATAGGAGAGATTTCAGAACACTCGAGAAATAGTATGTTTTTATTTTTTCAGGGATTGAAGTCTTATCATCCATATGGAAATTCATCATTCCTCTCCCCATCCTTGTCCTCCGACAGCCATCATTGAATCTGACACTGTTTCTGGGGTAGTTTGAATGGGAAATGTTCCTCATAGCCTCAAATGTTTGTGATTAAGTTTCCTACTTAGGCTCCTGCAGGTGGAGCCTTTGGGGGTGGAGCCTTTGGGGGTGGAGCCTTGCTAGAAGAGGTGTTTCTGGAGGTGGACCTTGGGGTTGATTAGCCCACTGGGTATTGAGGGCCAGCTTGTGCTGATCTTTCTCTCTCTCTCTCTCTCTCTCTCTCTCTCTCTCTCTCTCTCTCTCTCATGTCTGTGTGTCTGTGTGTCTGTCTCTGAAATCGGGAGCCAGCTGTCATGCTTTTTCCCCCGCCATAACAAAACTTACAAAACTGTGAGCCTATAATAAGTCCTTTTCTCCCATAAGCTGCTTCTGGTCAGGTGTTTGTCCTAGTAACAAGGACATAACTACTACAGTTCCTGAGCACTGCCTCCAGAGGGGAACAAAAATGAGAATTGAAAAAGATTTTCAAATTGGTGTGTATGCTGACCACGCCATGGATGAGCTAAAAAGCTAAGTAGAGACATGGAGGTTAATGGGGAAAGGAAGACTCTTACATGCCTTTGTTTTAAACAATGCCACATCCAGTATTTCACAGTTTAAAAGAGTGTTTTCACAGACATGACTTCATCTGGGCTTCAGACAGCCCAGTATGTACTCGGAGCTGACAGCAATATCCGAGTGTTACAAATAAGGACCAGGAAGCTCGGGAAGTAGTGGCTTCTCCAAGTTTTTTGGCTGGCAAACAGCAGTTCTGAGTTAGAGTTACTTCTTGAGATTCCCAGGACTCCTTCTGCCCATTGGCATCAACAGCAAACCTTCCTGCAGCCTCTAAACTCCCTTGTCACCAACTCCAGTGGACAAGGCTGTCTGCTTTCCCTGCCCACTCTGGTGTTCTCTCCTTTCCTAAGGAGACACTGTAGGAGAAAAGATAAAAAGAGTCAACTCAGAAAACTCAGAGCTGTAACTTGGCTTTGGGTTCCTGATGGAAGTGAGGGCTCCAAAGAAGTTGTTGATGTGACATTTCACATCAGTGTCCTGAAGGAATAAGCCTTCTCCAGGCTCCAGGCTGGAAGCCTCTGCTATCCTCGGATAAGAAAGCAGACTGTTTTCACACGTCTCCAGGGAACAGCACTGCTCAGCAGCCTGAATGTTTATCAACATTCATGGTTAAAAGTTCTGCCATATATATCCTGAGTTCCCTCCCCCACGGCCATTTGTACCGGATCCTGCACTCAGTGAGAACATCCCTAGGTCAGTTCAACCTCCTCCCAGCTCCTCATACATTTGAATGTCACAGAAAACCAGAGATGGAGCAACAGTTCTGTTGTCCATGTCCAGTCCCAGTTCTGAGCAATCACCCTGAGCATAATGACTGCCCTCCTTAGGAGACTTGAAGACCCTCAGCTGCCTTACTGCCGACCTGAGGTTTGTCCAGTGTCTGTGGGAGGAACAAATAGTCTCCACTGAACTACTAGGGATCCAAATTTGGAAGATCAAATTATTTTTACTTTTTTTGAGCCTTTCTTTTAGGGATTCAATCTACTTTTCTCACCTACGTCTCAAGATCACTGAGGTGTTTGTGGGGAAGAATATCTGTGAGTGCCTCTTGAGAGGAAGCTTCTAAATAAGTATTAAAAGTATTTTAATAAGTATTAAAATTTTAACCTCCAAAGCATCCATGACAGAGATGTTGCACAGTGTCCTATCGTTCTGCAATCTGTGTATAGCCCCCAGCCCATTGCCTTGAGTTATACCATAACACCACTGCTTTGTTTCTAGCACACAAATATTTCACAGCAGGAAAGAATTTATAGCACCAGTGTTATTTTTCCATGCAAGCCCAGTGTGGACTGTCTAGCAGCACTCAAATTCCCTTTCAAGATAGAGACCAGATTTTGGCCCTGTGCTTCTGGGAACACTCAGATGGAATCTCTGTTCTCCAAGATCTTTCATGTCCCAGACAGGAACCCAGTTGCACAAAATGCTTTCACTGTGAAACACTGAGGCGATTTGCAGTCAGTAAAATAAATAGGAGAAATGGGCCAGCATCCCTGCGCCCATCAGCAATCAGGAGAGTGCCTTGAGGGAGATACGATCTGCTAAAGATCATCCCATAGATGTCAGTGGCCTTAGCACAAATCAGGCCTGCAAATATTCTTTCTTTGGCCCATGAAGATCTCTGGTTTCTTTATTGGAACAAATTAAATGTTTTCATTGAGAAATCTGGAATATTCTTTTTGGGGGAAATAAAAATAATACTCATATTAAATATGAATAATGATAATAATGATACATTATCGAAATCTGGAACATTCTTAAGAGAACCAGGAGAGGTAAATGGAAAGATGGATCCAGAGTCTTCATCCCAGCTGCTCATTGCAACTCAGACCCCTGGATCCTCACCTCAATATGTAGTGTCTTCCCCTACTTCACCTTCTTAGCAGTAATCGAAACCTAAGGTAGGAGGATCTGTGCAGTGATGGCTGAGATTCAAGACCTACACCTCATTTCTGGCTCTGGCTCTAGGTTTCATCAGCATTGCTGGAACCAAGCATGATAGATCCTTGATGGTCTGCTCAGTCCACGGGGATCTTGGAATTGTCACCTTCCCTTAGAAGTAGACTCCCAGAACCTATGCTTGAATTAGAAAACTTCTATTTCCTTGGCCATATGAATAGGCATCCACACTAAACTAGACTGTTCTTTGGATTCTGTTGGGTTTTTTTAAATATTTTATTTATTTATTTACAAGCAGAGAGAGAGATATAGAGAAGAGAGACA
The DNA here is from genome assembly GCA_004024765.1 of Zapus hudsonius. Classification (NCBI taxonomy): domain Eukaryota; kingdom Metazoa; phylum Chordata; class Mammalia; order Rodentia; family Dipodidae; genus Zapus; species Zapus hudsonius. The sequence continues at coordinate 5,138 of PVHP010025678.1, read as the reverse complement.
GAGAGAATGGGTGTGCCTGGGCCTCCAGCCACTGCAAATGAACTCCAAATACTTGCAGCACTTTGTGAATCTGGCTTTACATGGGTACTGGGGGAATCAAACCAGGGTTGCTAGCCTTTGTAGACAAACCCCTTAACCACTGAGAAATCTCTCTGCCCTGTAATTTTTTTTTAATTTAAAAATGGAGCAAGAAATTATGCATCCCATCTGACTAGTATTTTGAAAGGAGAGATAGCAACGCTAAAACCATAATTGGCAATATTCTCCACATCACATCAACTGTGGAAACAGAAAGCTGGTCCCGGGAGGGGAGAGATTGAGGTTAACTTGCAGGAAAAAAAAATGCAAATTCAAGGGAGAATCCTCACAGATTTCCTGTTCCCAGTACCGAGTCCTTTCCCTAGACAGAGATGTTCTCCCTGCTCTCAGACCCACACAGCCCTGAATCCACATCATAATGCATTCCCGTCTGTTGCTTACATTAACTGCAACTTCAAGTCTGGCTCTTTGCAATTCTCTTTGAAATTTACTAACATTTTATTAAGAATGGGAAGTAGAGATCATTATTCCAATTTTGACAGACAAGGAAGACAGCTAGGAGACTCGGGTTGGTATTCCCGGTGCTGAGGAGACAGAGACAAGAGAATCCCTGGATTTCACTGACTAGCTAGAATTGGTGAATTATAGATTTTGTGTGAGGCTATGTCTCAAAAGATAAGGTTAAAAAAGACAGTGGTGATCTCTGGTCTCCACATGCATGTGTGCACACACACATGTACCCATAGGCATGTACATATGTGCATAACACACATACACACAGAGAGAGAAAGAGAGAGAGTATAAGGCAGTTATAATTCTAAGACCAGGGTCACAAAAGTAGAGGGGTTAAACTTGGGAACTAAAGGAGGGATACCATGGAACTATGCTGTGCGTGGATTACTTGGGAGGTCATTGTACAATAACACCCAGGTTCATCTATGCAGCTGGGTGGACAGCATCTTGGGACAGCGGTAGGCTGATGGGCATAACCACCCAGGAGGACATGGCAGTGGACACCTCTCATTTATTGTATAGATAAAAGTTGTTTATATAGAGGAAAAGGCAGAGGCAGGGACATAAGCAGCAAGGGGATTGGTAAGAGTAGGGTAGCCTGTGGATGTCTCATGAGTGGATTGGCAGGGGCCAGTAACCTGTGGATGCCTAGTTTGCATGCTTTCTATGTGACTCTAGACATGTATAGAATGGTGATGGCTGCAGAGGAACTGTAACCTTATTGTCCAGGTTTGTTATTACAGCTGGGGTGAGTTTAGACCTTGAATTGCCTGCTTATCTCAGGCCTCGCTGTGGCCTGCCTGGAGGGCTGGAGGGTCCAGGATATGCTTGAGATAATCGGGGCCTCAGGCTTGTCTCGACTTCCTTTAACAGTAGGAGACAGTCCCAGGACACCTTCTGGTCACAGCAAAACCCTATAGCCTCCGTGCCTCTTAGCAGGGTCCCACAGAAATAGAGCATAACCTCTGAAAAGACATGTTGAGGTCTGGTTCTGACAAAATGGAAAGAGGCTGGAGTTACGTGAAATGCCACTGCTGGGGAAAGGTGTCACTTCTGGAGCAATGATGCTGATATCAAGAAATAGGAAGTGATTCTTGGCTTCTCTTCTTGCTTTTCAATCTCAATTTCCTATCTTCTGTTTTCAAAGCCCAAGTGGGACCTTTTTATAAGGTCCCTGATCAGCCACACAGAACCAAGCATAGAATGGGTTGAAAGCTGACTGACGGTAAACAAATTACCATCATTCCTTTTATCCATTTGTTGAATATATACTCTCTCCACCCATGTTGTAGTCAGCTTTCTCATGGCTGCTCAGAAAAGAACCTGACCAAAAGCAGCTTGTGGAAAGAATAGGTTTATTTTGGCTTACAGACTTGAGAGGAAGCTCCATGATTGCAGAGAAAACAATGGCATGAGCAGAGAGTAGACATCACCACCACAGCATGATAAAGAGCGACAGGAAGGTATGCCAAACCCTGGCAAGGGGAAGCTGGCTTATAACTCCCATAAGCTCTCTCCCAACAGCACACCTCCAACAAGGTTCCAATTCTAAAACTGTCATCGGCTGGGGTTCAAGCATTCAGAACACATAAGTTTATGGGGGACACTTGAATCAACCCACTACAACCCATTACCAATCTCTTGATCAGATTTCCAGCTGTATATAGCAATCTTCCTTCTAATTATTGTACTTAACAGGGTTCAGGCACCAGCTCCTCTTCACAGGATATTCTTAAATCATATTCCAACCTGGGGAGCTCAAGCTTGTTTCAAGTATTTCATAATATTTCATATTATGCCAAGATGACTCCTCCTCAGATGAGACCCCAGCCTCACAGCCCCTGAACATGCTTTTCCCTCCGTATGGGACACTCTTTCTACTTGTAGACATCTGGAGAGCTTGTTTCCCAAGGGACCTTAGTCAAATTGCAACTTCTTAGTAAAATGTGATCTCCCTGTCCAATATTTTATCTCACTACTACTTTTTATCTCATGTCCCCATTTTTATTTATAGCTTATTAACACACTGCATAGCTTACTTATTTGTACTGACTAGAATGCAAGCATTATTTTATTTGCTAACTATTGCATTTCCAAATGTCTCTAACTGTTCTTGGCATATAGTAAGGACTCATACCACACTTTCCTTGCTGTATGAAAGAGCAAGAAGGAAGACAGGAAGAGAGAAGAAAGGAATGAGAGCACACATGATATCTTAAGGTATTTATTATTTTATTAATAAACGAAAGCTCCATCTATTCCCTTAACCATCTTTCTGCTCACTTCAGGCTCCCATCAACCATGTCCCTTACTTTCAGCTCTAACTCCTCAAGTCTTAACTGCCACAATCCAAGAAACTACTGACAGATACTTTCCTAATCTCAAGTGCATCCGCCAAAAATTTTCCCAAAGAAAGATTCTTTGTATGGTTCAGAGGCACTCCAGGACCATTGATCTCTCCAAGCAGCCATCCACAGAAGCACATTTGCAGTGGACTTCCTGCTTCAAGACCCATAGTCAGCACACATCTCTCCTCCCTCCACCCCATGTGAAATATCCAAATAGAGATTTCCTCTACCAGCCTCTAAGTTTCTATACTTTTTAGTTGGCGTAGTGATTGCATGAATTCATGAGGTATAGTGCAACATTCCAATACATATACATGTGTCAAAGTGGGATATTCAGTCCATCCATTGCTTAAAATATTTATCATCTCTTTGTGGAGAGACCATTCATAATTCTCTCAGACTTTGTTTGAAATATACAGTATAATATTGACTAGAACAAGAGTTTGCTTCTCCTAACTATAATTTTGTACCTAGTATCCAACCTCTTCCCATTGTCCCCTCTCACCCTCTCCGATCTTTGGTGACCACTTTGTTACTACGTACTTCCAAAACATCAGCTTTTTAAAAGGTTCTACAGATGAGTGAGAACTTGTGGTCTTTGTCCTTCAGTATTCAAATCATCCCACTTAACATAATGTCTCCAGGCTCCTTCATGTTGTTGCAAATGGTAGGATTTCATTCTTTTTATGGCTGGAAGTATTCCAAATGCAAACTGTTGAAAGTGAGAATTGTGTTTTTATACATCCAACCCCATCCATTACTTGCAGCTCATCATAGATGTTCAATCCATGTCAGCATAATATGGTAGAAAACAGATGCCACCAGCAAGACACGGTTCAAATAGGACAGGATTTTAGAGAAAGAAGAGAGGGCTTCTTGTTGGGTGAGTCACAAAGCCTTCATAGAGAAAATCTAATTTTGCCAGGTCTTGGAAAACAAATATAATTTGGAATTCCAGGCAAAGAACCAAGCCAGCAAAGACACCAAGGCCAGGAAGAAAAGCCACATGTTAGAGGCAAAACAAATGATGACAAGGTCCCAAATGCTGGTGCCTATGGGTGACTGGGATAGAGAAGAGGAGAAGGCTCTCTCTATTGGTAAGACGGGGCAAATGGAAGAACCTGGCAACTATCTGTGATCACAAAAGACAGCAAATGGATAAGAAAGAGCTAGAAACTGACCTAAGTGCAGTAGTCCTTAAAGAAGACGGAAGAAAGGTTGCAAAGATCTGAGGAATGAGTGTGTGAAGGAAAGAGGAACAGTGAATGAAAACTGATACTTCATTTAATTTCACAGTGAAAAGCAAAGCGAAAACAATCATAGTGTGAGTCTCTGTTAAGGTAAAACATAGGGTTGATTCTTACATACATAGTAGTGTAATGCAATGGTTACCTACATGATTCTGGCACCCAGCTACAAATACTCAAGTTTGAATTTTAGTTCAACTACTCCTGTAATTGCAAGCAAGTCATTTAATCTCTGTGTACCTTATTTCTCTGACACATACCCTGGGTGCCCATTGTGAGGATGAAATGGGCTTATAAGTAATTGAAGGAGATTGCAATCACATCTGTCTCACACTAACCATTCAATTAATGCTGACTAGTTAGAAAACAGAAAACAATGTGTGCATACAAATATATTCAACATATGTTAAATATCTATGGAAATACATAGACAGAGAAGATTATCAACAAATTAGGAAAAGTCAAACGATCTGTATAATTTAGGCTAATATTGCATAATCAGAAACACTTCTTTGAGTCACACAAAAATAAAACCTAAAGAAAGCTGGGCATGGTGGCTGACACTTTTAATCCCAGCACTCAGAAGGCAGAGAAGGCAGAGGTAGGAGGATCTCTGTGAGTTCAAGGCCACCCTGAGACTATATAGTAAAGTCTAAGTTCAGCCTGGGCTAGAGGAAGACCCTACCTCAAACAACAATAACAACAACAAAACCCCTAACGACATTTTGAAGCTTATTGAGTCCAGCCCATCTCCTCCGCCCCTGCCTCCACTGTCTGTTCTACACCACAGAGAAAGACACTGAACCTTGATGGAGGGAGTAAATGGCCTGAGTCAACCATGGTGGTGTGTCCTTGTACTGCCATCACTTGACAGCTTGAGGCAGGAGGACAGATCGTTTGAGTCCAGTCTGGGCTAAATAGTGAAACCCATCTGGAAGGCAGGCAGGCAGGCAGGCAGGCAGGCAGGCAGGCAGGCAGGCAGGCAGGCAGG